>JAUELG010017432.1:1940-11949 GCA_031471515.1 Dendraster excentricus | reverse complement strand
GGGATACGTTTCGCTTTGATTACTCCGTTTATTTTGTTAACATATTAATAAGATATTTTTTAAAGGGCGTATTTGAGGGGAACAAATCCAAATCAACTCTTACGTTTCTGTCATTGAGTTGTCCTCCAGGAAAATGATATTAAGTCAAATCGTAGGCTTAAAATCTGTGATATCAAATGTCTCGTCTTCCTTGGTTATATATTATAATATTATACGCCTACTCATTATCATCTCCCGTCAGCAAACTTTATCGGGGGAACTCGTGTAACCTGATCGCGTCCATAAGCCAGGGACACATTTACTTTTATAGTGTATGTGTGAAATGTCAGTGAGGGTGGGGCGAGATATTAGGGCGAGGGAGGGGAAAGCAGTGGCATAACATGTGCCTGTTATCATGGGGCAGAGCAAGAAATGTCCCGGTAACCAAGTCCAACATGTAAATTTCCCCGGTGGTTTCGTGGATTTTCCCGCTGGATCTTCCCGCTGAAATCCTTCAGGGGGGCAGTTCCCCCCCCCCCCCCCCCCTGTTGTAACGTCACTGAGTAGGGGGAGGATTGTCCGTAAACTGAACATAAAATTATTTACCTTAATAGCTTGTGTGAAACGTCAGAGGGGTGGGTGAGGCAAAATGGGGGAGGGGAGGGAGAAGGAGGGGGAGGAGTGTCCGTAACATAAAAACATTTACCTTTATAGCGTGTGTGAAACGTCAGAGAGAGTGGGGCGAGGTAATATGGCTAGGGAGAGGGAAGAAGGGGGGAGGAGTGTCCATAACCTGAACACATAAATACATTCATTCATTCATTTTATTAAGATTTCCACTAAATTTCCACAAAATTACATTCGAAACATAGAAATAAGGCGAGGGAGGGGGAAGGAGGGAGAGGAGTGTCCGTAACCTAAAAACATTTAACTTACTAGCGTGTGTGAACGTCAGAGAGGGTTGGTCGAGGTAATAGAGCGAGGGAGGGGGCGGGCGGGGGATGGGTCGTAACCTGAACACATTTACCTCTATAGTGTACATGGTGTAGGTGTGAAATGTCAGTGAAGGTAGGGCGAGGTTTTAGGGCGAGGTGGAAGGAACCGTTAATGAACGGTCATGAACCTCATACACGACGGCCATATAGTAAGTCGTTGTAAAAGCTGATACACATTGTCGCCTTTTTAACCAAGTAGTGTTCATTTTCAATGACACTTTCACACATCATTCTGACTTATCCTACAATGGTTTAAGTATAGGATTTACGTCTCAAACGTCTCACTTTGGACAATATATGACACTTTACACTTTAGAATGTCACCACGCCTATCAATGCGTTACATCGTTGTCGTTCTAAACGTTGATGAGATTCATCTCTCGAACGCACAGTCCCGAAAGAATTACACCGCTTGTATGAGTTAATCAGCTGCAAAATACGTTACATTTTCATACATGAACTAACATCACCGAAGCAAGGAGAATCGAATAGATTCAAGCTTCATAACCTCCGTTGAGAAAACGAACCATGTGGTACTGAAAAAAGTGGCGTATGTAGTGTGGGCGGAGTGATTGGTGCGGAATGATTTTCGGGCACATCCTATGTATTTCTTTATCTTGTAAAGGAGTTTCCCCTCATTTTTCTCTATAATGTTATATCGAAATCTTAATGGGTTTGTACCCCCAACCTCTTTCCGGCTGGCTATTTACGCCATTGACTAAGAATGCAGCTTATCTGAACTACTTAATACGATCTGGGGAAAGGTTTTCGCTGTCATGCATGTTATGACATCATCATTGACGTGTAAATTGACGGTCACTCGTTTGTATTGTTTAAATACATTGTTGTTTGAACAACACTATTATTGTATTGTTTAAACCCATTACTGAGTGGTATTTGTACCCCACTCCCTTCATGGCGTTACATTATTGACTAAAAATTAATCCATTTGATCTGCTTTATAAGGTGAATACGGAAAATGCTGCTGGAAACTGCTTGTCTACTAAAAAAATCGCCAATGTGGTAAAATGAGAGTCGTATACAGCCTAGCTTTCAATCCTAGCAGCATTTTCGTCAGGGCAAGAATGACAATTATTGCCTTTCTTTCATGTGTATACATTAGTGTCGATACCGTATTGGCGTGTCAATAAACAGTAACAAGTTTATTTTACTGTTTATCTGCTATTGTTTTAAAATGCATTATGGGCGGGCATTTTCATGTTTAACGGTGTTTTAGTGCCGTATTATAGACGAGTTAACAAACAATAACGTTCATATAACATAACATAACTTGACGAATTTATACAGTGTTTAATGCAAACACGCCTCTAAGCGCTAAATATTAATGTTTTTTTATTTTTTGTTTTAACGCTTTCTGACATTGAATACAAAATGCAGCCATTTGAACTTCATAAATATTATGCTTGGTAGGATCCTTGAAAAGGTTAGCAACTTCATCCATGTGTAACAGTGTTGTTGTATGCCGCAGAGACAGGTTTATAGAGCTGTATATACACAGCTCTATGGTTAATAAACAATCAGCATTGATGCGGATAATAGCGCATGTCATCTTAATGGCTGGACGTGTAATACATCGTTGCACCGACTGATATAGAACGGTTTCTACACCCAGCAGAGTGTCGGTGCCCTTTAAGGGTGGTTCGGAGTCTTATTGTAGACGGACGGCGCCATATTGCGCGCTGTGCGTATACTGCATGCACAATTACCCCGTGTTATGCGGTGCGCGCAAACTAGCCTAGTTCAAAATGACGACCCGCAGTGTATAGCATCCTGACGCTTGGTGAACTTTAAAGGTGACCAAGTATAACATTATTAGAACGATGCTGCATCCATCCTCGAGAGACAAAAATCTATCACAAAGTCATAAGACAGAAAACGAAGGTTAAATACATTATGGAGAAAGTAAGAGAACCAAAATGGAGGTTGGCTTGGCGTGTAACAAGACTTCGGGGCAATAGGTGGACACAAAGTTTAACAGAATAATAACCAAAGAAGCGTCATACTATAAGGAAAGGGAGGCAAAATGAAAGATGGAGAGATGAACCAACAACCGTCATCATACATGGGAACGGTTGCATGGCCCAGGAAACTGGAAATATCATGAGCAGGGCTTTGTTTGTCCAACGTTTTGATGAATTATGGCCCGATAGATAAATAGCCAATGACTTTATTTGTCAAAATCGACATAATTTATTTATATAACTCTATTGCGGTACTCATTCAAGTCGTACACAACTGATTTTGTCAGAAACCTGGAATATGGTTTGGTTTTCCACAATTCTCTTTCACTAGCAACATATCTATGAGTGTATGCTTTTATTAAAACAATCTTAGTCGGGGATGTTTTATTTGTGTAAAAAGCAATTGCATTATCACTATGGATTGTCGTTCATTACTCTGTCATAATAATATTAATTTTATTTACCATGACATGTTACTTTAGAACACATCACTCAAAATAAATTATATGAGATCACAGCAATACATAAATTATCCACCCCAAACTTGTCAACAAAGTTGCTAGACCCCGTCCATAGACGCTCTTTAATTCAATCATAGACATGTCCATAATTATGGAGACATAATTGCACAAATCAAAATCCTTCTTCTGTTACCATACATAAGCCAAACAATGTACGAGAGCATTTGGAAGTTCCAAGTGGTCGATTTTTAAAGGGATCTAGTAACTTGTTGTCAATTGCAGAAAGTGTTGAATGGTTGATACAATGTATATTGTTGGTATCCGATATGTCCACTGGGTATTGTGTGAAATTTTCAAGTCAAATGACGAGTTTTGAGCAAAAATTAAAAATGACATATACAAACTCACTGCATTCTCTTTTAGTCCAGTCAATCTAGCAAAAATTAGGGGGTAACCTCGGCAAAATTGCAACACGGAATTTTTCTTCGGAATTATGTTCAGAAAACTCCCCTTAACATCATGTAAAAAGTCCTAAGAAATTGGAGCTGCGGAAAGTGGTTTAATTTGCATTATACATAATGAGCTAATTTGCATAATTGTAAATTAAGGTTATGTGTCATTTTCTATCTAGGAATAGTACAATAGTAATTAGAATCATTATTCTAGTGTATATGGGGGCAATGAATACATTTCCGGTGCTCTTTTGTAGGTGTCATGTAGGTGACACCCTGAAATCCAAAATGCCGGCTCCTAATTTGCATATTTATGAATATTATCTATGTTCAGGGCTATACCCTTAATTAAGCAATATTTTTTTTTTCTTCAGTTATGTTCTCAATGTGTATTCAATATATGTCAGCTCGGTTAACACCTTGTAACCTCAGGCAAAGTATGTAATTAGCATAATTAGATAATTGACCTAATTTGCATATTCCCCCAAATCAGGTAAAAAAATCGTGTGTATTGTGAACCCAGAATGTTAAAAAGACAAGAAATACCACATGTCCAAGGTTCTAAGGGGCAACAAATCCATTTATGATACTTAAATTTATGTATCACCTTTGCAACTAACATAAATCCAAGATGGCCGCCCTTAGGACTTTTATGAATATAATGCTATTTTCCACTTAAACAGAATTTTGTTTCATAAAACTGATATTTGTACTGTAAGTGCTCATTTATATTGCAATGCAAGTGTTCTACTTGCTAATTCCAGTAATTAAAAGTCCCGAAATGTTCATATTGATCTAATATAACCAATAGAATGACGTCATGTATCATAAAATGTGAAGTTTTATGAGCAGCCATCTTAGATTTGAGAAGGTTGCCATGGTGATATATGAAAAATAAGTATCATAAATGGATTTGTTGCCCCCTAAAATCTTGGAAAAGTCATATAACTCGTTATTTTTACTTTCCGGGTTCTCAATAAACTCAATATCACTATTGAGCTATTCCTAGATATAAAATGACCCCGACAACCTTTCAGAATATGCAAATTAGCTAATAATCTTTAAAATGCAAATTAAACAACTTTCCGCAGCTACAATTTCGTAGGACTTTTTGTATGTTGTTCAAGGGAGTTTCCTAAACAGAATTCAGAAGAAAATTCCCATGTTGCAATTTTACCGAGGTCAAGACTATATGGACTGGACTATTTGTACATGGTTCTAAACCTCCAACCGAGTTTTTGTAATCTGCGAAAATCCAAACGTACATATCTTTGTAACGAAAGGGAAATTTGAAAAACCGAAACCGGTCCCTTAATTTTATTGCCAATACGAATACAACAAGGTATTAGGGAACCGATGGAATTCAAATTGGATTTTTAGGATTTGGGCAATGTTACTAACTCCCTTCAATTAAAATTGTATATAGTTAATGGATCACTCTAAAAATCCACGTCCATGAAACATTAAATATCACTTCACTAAACAAATATTTGTATTTTGCATTTTTTTTTTCATTTCAGCAATTAATATACGATTTTTGCAACAAAAAGAAACCTTTTATTTGTTTTAATTTGTATTTCTGAAATATCGCTTCAATACTCGTATAATGATGACAATACATGTTCACCCATTCCATATCGGAGTGAAAGATTTAATCCAATCAAAGCTATTATGCAAAACGTCCGTGCATGGACGGTAAAATATATTCATGGCAGGACAGCATAGCCGGGAGTTAATAACATCGTTTGAGGCTGCTTTGTGCCACTAATTACGGAATATATAGTTAGTCCTTTTATATAAGGAGCCTTGTTCAAATACACTCAGATGATTGAACAAATATTGAACTAAGGATGATGCAACCCATCCAAAATAGACGCTCGTTTTTCTCCTTGAATCAGTTATATGCATGCGAGATTATACTCTTAAGCAGCGCTAAATGTTTCTAGCAAACACAAATCAGAAAGGATGTATGCTTAGATTTCCGGCTAATAGCCTTTTTCGTGTTGTTGTTACTATTTTTTTATTTAGTTCAAAGAAAAATAATATCGCATCTCAAATTATGATGTTTTGCTTTATTGTTTAAATTACAGCTCAATGTCTGCTATTTAACCATTTAACACATAAACTGTATTGGCATTACCGGTACACGAATTTTACGCGTATATATATTGCAATATTGGACACTATTATGTAAGTTGATTTATCGTCATATACTTGTCGGGGAATAAATATTATTGTACTGTTTAATTCGGTAGTGAAATGTCCGTATATAGTCTTTGTGTGTGCGTACATAACAGAAATATTGAGGAGAAACGATTACGTAATTAAATAATTAATAGTAATGATACTTCATAATTCATATTTGTGATACCTAATACAGAGATATAAACGTGTTGTTAATATAACTATTATAATAATGTACACATCGGCATCATGTATTTGTATGTGTAACGTTAAAGATACATGTATATATTGCTTTTTCAAATAACGACAATTTAATATAATGGAATAAAATGGAACGAACTAATTAACCAGCGCGCTATAATAAATCATCATTAAGTAACACATAATAATTTAACGACTTGTACACGCGCAATAATTCTAGGCAAGCAGTTGGTTAATAAAGCAACTGTTATTTTCATAAAGTTAATTTCCTGGTTCTAATTGAAGCGTTTAGTTCATAAAGGCGCTAAATCTACCTTCCATAACAAAAAGAAAATCAGTTAACGATATCAGTAACTTACTACGCTATGCATCTATCTAAAAATCAAAATTTCAGGACAATCTGCACTTTCAAAATCAAATTCCATTCTCTAAGTCATGTGTACAATTTTGACACAGAAACCCGATTCTCTCCAAAGCCGAAAAAGTGGATTTAGCGCCTTTTAGAAATAAGGACATCATTTGTCCTTCTGAAGGACAATCATTCAGAAAGATATGTAATGAGCATTGTATAGCTCAGTTGTATGTCCTTTAACAATCGATGGGCGTGCTCGAAATAGATATTTACGATAAACATGATAAATGACATGTTACCTTTTGAATGGCGCAATTTCCGTAAAGAATTCTTGTTATTAAAAGGTACGCACAATCACTGACCGAAACTTACACACACAATCACCGATCAAAACGTACATACGCACACACACACACACACGCACACATGCACAAAATAGATACAAACGTACACACACATCTTTGAAACGCACGGAATAACAAACAATTTTTTGTTTTACATATTTATAATTTAGTAATTATACATTTACCCTACACACAAACTCACACACGCAAACACACGCACACACACACACACACACACACACACCCACACACGCACGCACACACACACACACACACACACACACACACACACACACACACACAACGACGGTGACATGACTGCATACTAAATTAGAACGTCAATAACTGATTACAATAATGTTTCATCTGATTTAATTCACAATCTATTCTAATGTAAGGTTGATTTTGATGAATGTCTCCCTAGTAGTTGAAATCTACATAACAATATGTACACAATATACTATATTTTAATCGACACTATATAAGGCCAGTGGTACGAGGGTCGTAGGCCACTGTGTGTCACCTATATTTTACAGTCAACACTTTTTGTTAGATTTTCACAAAATTGTGTTCATTTTCCTGATTAAAGGGGTAGTTTAGTTTTGGTAAGGCTGAACTTAAGTAGCCAAACTTGGACAGTAACCTTATAAACGAAGAGCAATATGCTCGAAAAGTATACAAAATTGCAAAATGAAGTAAAAAGCATGTTATCATTCAAAAAGAGCCATTTTGAACATCAGAGGGCGCTTCTAAAAAGGCATAATTTTTAACAATTTTCCATACAAAATTATGCATGTGATGTTTGATTGAAATAATGATTAGATAGAAACCTCGTCAACATATAATCAAAAAACGATTTTGAAAATTTTTTCAAAAGTGCAAACATTTTTTTTATTTTTTGAAAAGAACATCTAATTATTTGGGCCCCAAATAATTATCAGATCAAATACATTTATTGATATTTCAGCCGTCTCTGGGTCGGTTTCTACCAAATAAAGTTTATTCTGCCATTAAAATTGCATGTTCTCTCAGATTCGACGCTCAGTTTGTCAATACCGCACAAAAAATTGTGATGTGCAGCACCCTCTTTACCAAAACTTAACTACCCCTTTAAAATCGAATAGCGAAGACATTTCTACAATATTGGAATAACACACACTTAAAAAAAAAGGTACACCTTTGCACCTTTAAAGGTGATGTCAAATGGCGGCTCTCTTTTGCACCCTTAATATAGGAAGCAAAATTGCACCCTTTCGTAAAGGGTACAATCTTGTACCTTTGGGGTACAACTTTGCACCGTTATAGGTGCAAAGTAACATCCTCAGGAAATGGTGCAAAATTGCACCCCAGGTTTAGGGTGCAAAGTTGTACCTTCAAAAGAACAAAGTTGTACCTTAAAAGTAGCCGCCAGTGTGACATCACTTTGCACCTTTTTTTACCCTTTTTCTTAGTGCGTGCATCGGTAACTTTCCGTTGCCAAGGTTACCATAACATGAAAAAGAGTATATTACATTTTCCTTTTTGAAATGTGGTTATTGTTTTTTTTCTCACAGTGAAGTTCGTGGGTTTTAGTCACTGACTGATGTCATGCCATTTATTGATAACAAGGTGTCATTGACTAAAATGTACCTTAACACGACTTATTTGTTTTGCTATGATCAAAACGATATTTATAACACTCTTTAGATTCATTGGGATAAACACATCATTGCTAGAATATGAAAATGAGGCTCCGATGTTTACTATACAAATATCCATTAAAGAAAAAGATCATGGAACTCTACATTAATATCATGAGCTGATATGTGCACAATGATAACAAATAAATGTCTTTTCACACTAATTAGTGCCTCTTGCAAACAAATCATTGAAGATGTTGGAATTTGTTGGAATTTGTAGCATTTTCTAGGCTGTTTTTTTTTCTTCATAATACCTCATATAGCGGCCCAGCACTTGATGACTTTAAAAGCGTTTTGAGACTTTATCTTGTCGAGCTCAACATGGTTTAAAGTACATTATCCACTCATAAATGGTTCACAGATATAAAGCTAAAGCGTGGGCGATATCAATTTTATATAGAGTTGATTATGTAAACAAGATGATTACAGCCATTATGTATAATATTATCGTAATTATATTATCTTATTTGACTTTGAATGGTGATATTTTCTTGCTTACCTTGTATTTTGATATCAAAATGCACTATCAATAAACAAATATTGACAATATATTGACAATACAGTTTAAAGACACATACATGCTTTGCAATAATACATTTGATCAATTGACAATATACTGATAATACAGCTTAAAGACACATACATGCTTTGCTATAATATATTTGATCAATTGACAATATACTGATAATACAGTTTAAAGACACATACATGCTTTGCAATAATACATTTGATAAATTGACAATATATTGACAATACAGTTTAAAGATACATATATGCTTTGCAATAATACATTTGATCATTTGACAATATACTGATAATACAGTTTAAAGACACATACATGCTTTGCTATAATACATTTGATCAATTGACAATATACTGATAATACAGATTAAAGACACATACATGCTTTGCAATTATACATTTGATCAATTAACACAAAAGCGAAATGCTAATCGAGGCTTGCTCTGTTAACAATGCATTAAGTACTATTTTACAAACATTGCTAATTCCATTACCATGCCTTAATAGGATTTTATCAACTTAATGATAAAACACGATGACATTTGTACACAATAAGTATGAGAAGTAGTCTTCACAAAAGAGTAATTCAATCAATGTGATATATATTTAACACAAGTCTTACCTACTGTACATGTACATAATATTTTGGAGTGTAAATCTTATCAAACTTTTTTTCATTTACAGCAACATGCAATATGGTACTTATAGTGAACCAAGGTAATTAGTGGATCTTCCTGGAAGAACGAATCATTTTAAGAAGAATATGAATATGACTCTTATTGCACTTATTGCAAATAAGTAGCGCATGTAACATGGGGCAGGGGGCAGTCTACCCTCTGACAGCCTTATCCTTCTTTG
>JAUELG010017321.1:0-11957 GCA_031471515.1 Dendraster excentricus | reverse complement strand
GTGGAAGCGATTACGACCAAATCATTATGTCGCGATCAAAATTATACCATCATGGTCTGTCGTCGGATTTCATACTTGAGAACCCTTTTCCATTACTTGAAGGAGATCTTAAAGTGGCGTCGATGAATACTTACTGGCTGTTAACTGATACAATCAAGTACCGTAGATCCGCGTTGAGAAGTGGGGGATGATCCTTGAACGACAATGACAGGGCAGGGTTCATATCGGGGCCTTAACGGGAATCCAGGGGCGGCGCCCACGCCAGAGTTTTTTCGTTTGTTAATATTAATTGGGCCATTAGTACGGCCCTAGAGTTTGAAGCGGAAAGTTACCGAATTCAAATCTTATTGACCAAATTAATAAAAATGATCAACAAGGATGCAACAATTTCAAAAGAATGTTTATGTGGATATACACACAATAACCTAAATATCCATCCATAGACTCTTAAATTGGCTGACGAATTCACAGCTTGTTCGCCCGTCTTCCCCGGCTTGAGTCGTGTAGCTATCCGATCTCCCATGCGCGGTGAGGGTTGCGTATATCTTTGCACATACCATGTGTGGATAAACATTACCAACCGTAGGCGATATTGAAGTTTTACCACAGACGATTTGCTTAGTTACTCGGCTAGATATCCTATATAGGATAATTCCATATTAATTATTATTTTTTTTCAAATGGTCGGGGATAAATGCGAAACTTTCGATAATTCTGTGTGTGGGGCGTTGCCTAATTATTGTTATGTCTACTATTTTCATACATTTTCCCGCGTAGTATGTAACAGGCACACCACTAAACTGAGTCCTAATAAAAACTAGTTTGAACTTCACTTTATCGGACACCGACTAGAGCCCGAACTGGGGTTAGCAGTCGACTTACGTCGGTTTAGATTCATTCAGTTTGGCGGTGTGACTGCTACATTAAAAGCGACATTGACAATCGCAAATAGAAACCGAGCGCATGCGCTGTGCTGGAATCGAGTTCATATTCAGGTTGCTGATTGGCAGCATGTCTTGTAGTCTATCATTGGATATCCTACTTACCAATCCCAGTCAGCACGTCGTGAAATTAAGATTTTTGTTTACATGTTTGGTCCGTAGGTCTAGGATCCAGGGGTGTCGTGGATAACACAATTACCTCGTTTTCGGGGGGGGGGGGGGGGGGGGGAAAAGCAGGCCTGTAAAAAATATTGGTAATGACCCCCCCCCCCTCCCCCCAGCTCAGCAAAACTACATCGAGAAACTTCGGTCAGTAAATCCTTTTGGAGGTTGCATTGAATCGAAGGCCTCGATGCCTTTGACCGTAACAGTCATTCCCATATGCAGGGTTCGGTCTTCATTGCATGTGGCAAACGCAATAATTGTACCATCATAACTTTTCGTCCGTCATTAGATTTCATACTTGAAAAGACTTCAAAACGGCTTTTTGCAACTACTGTCTTGTTTAAGATCCGATTTGAGAGAAAAATTAAGAATAATGGAAAACCACATTAAACCGGATAATTAGTCACGTCAATCATGTGATGTCCTTGATCAAATCTTTATTCTTGCCACGAGTTTCTGCCAAGGCAACTTTGCTTTTGGTTTTAGTTGATGTCAATCTCCAGGCAGCAAGAGAGTTAGCTGAACATGTCTCGTTAGATTGCTGAACCTCGTAATTACTTGATATTCTTCACTAACACCCAAATCTGAAATAGACACAACAAGGTAAGTCATGAATTTTGTTACGATTAGGCATTGTTTATACAATTATATTATCGTATATGTCATATGAAAGTTGCCATTTCCTCCATCCTTCGAAATCACCATCACCATCATACACTAAAACCACCAACACATATCTCAAACAACATCATAACCGCCATTACCGCCACCAACACCACAACAACAACCACCACAACCACTACACCGCCATCTAAAAACCACGTTGATAAATATTATCGTTGGTATTATTTATCATCCTCCAAATCAATTGTAATAATAAAAATAATCAAATATATTTATATAGCACATAATAGAAAAAATGTCTCTCTAGTATGCGTTTTAAGTTAAATAAACAACTTATATTTCATCTTATTTAATACAAGATAAGTTACACTACAAATGATTTATTTAAGGAAAAATTGCAGCCTCTTAAAAAAACGCAATCTTTATTTATAATGGCTCTCAATAGTAATCATTATGATATTAACAATGAACATTTATAGATGAAACAATTTCTATTTCATATTGTCGAACTCGAATCACTAACAGGCAGTAACACAAGGTCTTGTACGTAAATAGAAAGTTTGATTATTTACGACTAACCTAGATTCGTGTTAGTCTGGGAAAATTAGTTGATCGTTTACCTGTATTTCTTATCAATACAAAAAAGAACACATTTCTAACGCGTAGAGCACTGATTGATATCACTTTCCTTCGGTTCTAGAATCGAAGAGAATGGTGAAACACATTACCCATATAAAAAGTAGCATATATAATCCGGCTAACTAGACATATTGTCCATCGATGTATTGCAGGAAATTCGAATTAGACGAACATGACGCGGTTCCGTCTAACAAGGATTGTCCCGATGCTGGTATTGTTACCATGGTTAGCAGGGCTCGCGCTCGGACAGGAGGAGTTAGCGGAGAGAGATCCACTGATACCTTGCCTGGATGATTTGTCCGACGAAGGTAAGAAGATAATGGGTAGAATGGGGTCCGCTCGCTAGTCATAAGGACCGCTACTCATAAGGACCGCTATTCATAATAGCGTGTACCTTTCTATACCTTGAGCGATTATGTGGCTCCTTTTCGTTTTTATGAATAACGGTCTTTCACATCTTTACACGTTATGAATAACGGTCCTTTTGACTATTGGTCCGTATGACTTACCCCGGTGGATGTTACAAATGGGGTTGTACAATCAGTGGTCTGACTGGTTAACATCTATGGAATACCATTGTAAACTGACGGAGAAGGAATGTAAACTCCTTACTTGTCATGCTTGTTAACAATGTTACTTTATAATTTACTTGTATACAAGCAGCATCCCTTAGATGTAGACCTTCATCAAACAATGGTTTATACAAACATCCTAAGTTTGTGAATTCCTCCCAATATCTTCTTACATCTATTTATTTGGGATCTTTATTATTGTCGTCGTTTTTAATGGATTTAATATAATGGCGATGTTAATCATCGTTCAATATTTCCCGTAACATATCGTGGAATATTTGTTTTCCTTTTGTTTGTTATTGGCTCCTTTGTTCATTATTTTCTTTATGTTGGGAATCTGATTTAAATTACTAAATATTTTGAATTAATGAATCGTTAGATATTCTAGGGGCTAACGGATAATCCCAGTTTTAATTTACTTACAAATTTGAAATCAGCATTTTAAAATAATATCCCAAGAAAACAAAATAAGTGCCTTTTGGACTGAAGGCGCTGTTTCAAATTACCGTCAGTCACTTGATTATGGAAGAGAACGAGTATCAGCGGATGATATCTTATGACACATGTGGACAATAATTGCACTCACATTGCATAAGCATTATTCTAGCCACCCATTAACATTTATTTAATAACATTTCGTTTTTCAACTTTAATTGTGTAAAGGGATCAGTTTTGGTATAGGTAGAGGGCGTTTCAATATTTATTGTCTTGCTTTAACAAGGTGCCAATATTATTGAAAGAGCACACAATTTTGATGTATTACCGAATCAACTGCATTTATTCAAATCGGTTTAGATCTATGAGATTTTATAGAATTGATACGCATGTGACTGACCAACTTTTATTCAGTAATATATTTTTGTAATGGCACACAGATGATCTCATTATAAAAAAGTTATTGTGAACACACATTATTATGCACATTATTCGATTTGTTGATTGAACAATGGACAAAACTTGAGGCGTCTGGACAGTGCCCTCTCGCGCTATTTGAATAAAATAGCCCCGTAATTAACATGATTAAACTAAACACAAAAAAAAAAATAAGTCCCCCCTAAATCAACATAGCGTAACTTTTTAACAAATACAGTTTGCAAACCATAATTTGGCAGGAATGTTGCTAAATTTATTGGCTAACGTCTCCGTGAAAATGAGTTTGATACGCCATGCCATGCATGAGTGTAAAAATGTCACTTTTCAAAAGTCACAAGAGTCTAAAAATTAAAATATTGTCTTTGGTGTATGGCCACTCATGCATGACTTAACGGACCAAGTTCATTTTCACACATAAGTAAGTCAATAAATGTAGGAACAATCCTCCTCAGTTATTTTGCTCAAAAACTTGTCGTTAAAAAGTTATGTTATTTGATAAAGGGGGACTTATTTTTCTGCTGGATTTATCAGATCACTATTGTTGGAACAAATTCAACAAAAAAGTAAGTCCCTCTCTGGTTAAAATAACTTTTTAATGAAAATGTTTTGAGCAAAATAACCTGGCAGGATTGTCTCTATACTTATTGACTAGCATTTACGTGAACATCAAATTGATCCATCGCGTTATGCATGAGTGAGCACATATCAGAGTAGAGATTCGCACTTTGTGTGCTCACTCATGCGTCACTCAATGGACCAACTTCCTTTTCACACATAAGTTAGTCACAGTATGTAGAAACAATCCTGCCGAGTCATTTTGCTCAAAACATTTCGTGCAAAAAATGCTACCATTTTGAAAAGGGGGACTTACTTTTTTGCTGTGTATATGACAAAAGCATGTATTATTGCAGAAACATCGGGAACTCGCTTTACATTTTGTCCGGAGGTTTTGATTCATTAAAAAAAACACCTTAGAACATTTTAAAGACTGAAATTTTAATCTGATAAGGTACTTTGATTATCAGTCATCCAATTTGGTGCCTTAAATAATAAAAAATACCGGCAATAAAGAAAATATGAAGATTTTCCTGAAATTTGCATAGGGTAGTCCCATATGTGGAGTTTCGTGTATGGTTTCCGTTTCTTCTATAAGGAGGCACCCGAGAATAAAAAAAATATGTAAACTGAAAGCACTAATTAAATGATCATGTTTTATGGAAAAATAATCCAGACAAATTAAATAGGATTTGAAACAGAGCCAATTGTTTTTTGTTCATTTCATGTCCACTTTCCCGTGGAAATGCCTTAATAGTTTTAATGATAGTTTGCCAGTTTTTGTTACAATCATTTTGTTTGACCCCCAATAGTACACTGCCGTCATCCAAAGCCCTATGGCTATAAGATTTAAAGTTTTATCCCCAAAATATTATCGATAGATGGATAATTATGATTTAGTTAAGGGACGAGTGCAGCAGTTCTCGAAACCTATGGCTATTATTAAGAAGCCTCTAAGTAGTCGATGATAGAAAACATATTAGTTTCAACCAGTTTAATATAATTATGTTGAATGAGATTTTTTGCCATGATAATCATTCAATAAAACAAGAAAAAAATACAACTGCTAAGTTTTGAGATATTTTGTTTCATTTAAAATCAGCCCTATAGACACCTCAAATTTAATTAAATAACAAACAATTGAGATTATCAAAATACTTTATAAACTACACTTACGTGTATTTTTCAAAAATATGAAAGAATTACAAATATTTTCCTAAATTATGGAATAAAAGTTGGTCAGGTACATTCATTCCAATTGAATATATTCATGGATAATTCAGATCTAACAAAGATCATCATGTCATAGGAAGTGTTTACCTTTTTCAAATTCTTAACTATGTTTTTTATAACTTTACACACAACTTTTAAGCTCCCTGTATACATGATATATAAACCAAAACTAAACAATCTCTTTAAAAACAACTTTGTAGGGTATTTAACAATTGGATTTTAATTTTTTTAGCTCATTTGGGATAAATTTTATTCTATTTGTATGATTCTTCATGAGCACCATAAAGAAAATACTTTTCAAGAGCACTGCCACTTTCATATCGCTCAAACAAAATTCAACGTATCCGACACTGTATCAAACTACCGTAGTTCATTTTCCTTAATGGAACTCGGTACAAAAACTGGAATTTAATCATGTTAATCAAACCATTTTTTTTTGCTTTGTAAATGTAAAACACATATTTGCCTACAATTCAGTCATCAAAAAATTGTTTTTAGAATTTTAAAATTTGGACTTCATTTTCAGAAAGAGCATAATGAATAATGTCTAAATACTGAAAATCAAAGAAATATGTTACATATTGGCTGAGATATGCCCATCGGAATGATTTTGGTGTCAATAGGCAATCAGTGTTATAGTGCACTGGTTCATAAATTTATGAACCAAATGAACCAGTGCGCTAGTATATCACTGACTGCCCATTGAAGTAAAATTAATTCAGATGGGCATATATCAGCCAATACGTAACCTATTCCATTGATTTTCGGTATTTATTCATTATGCTCTTTCTGAAAATGAAGTCCAAAATTGAAAATTCTAAAAAAGGCTTTTTATGACATCATGGCTTCTGAACTCTATGTTCTTTATTGCTAAATTACGATAACATTTTCATAAGATAGTAATGATATTACGATTTATAACATAATATGATAATAATAATAATTTTACGTACTATTTATATGGCGCTTAATACTAGCGTTTCTAAGCACATTTCAAAGGGTATGTCATATCTTTATATTGATAATAAGTTTGCTTACAAAAAACATTTGAATTTCTCGTTATTTTGAAGATGTGCCACTTGGACTTGAGTCTAATACCATATCTGATTCGAGTTTGACCGCATCTAGCCAGTATGCAAATTATGAAGCTAGCAAGGGACGATTAAATACGGGGGCTTCTGAGGCAGTGACAGGATCCTGGCGCGCACTCACTACTAATGGAAACCAATGGATCCAGGTAACATACCGTTATCTTTCACTTCGAAGCGCATAATATGTCTATTTTGCTTTTAAATAAAATATATGTACCGCTACCCGAGTTCAAAAGTGGGATCGACGTTTACCGATACCATAAGTAACATGTTAAGTTGGTTATCATACAGGGTGCTATTTTGAATGCGTGAACGTGCATTTCGTCTGTCAAAACAGCCATAATTTTTTGAAGAACGCCAGATGCACTTGACTTGTCATATTGTTCGTGATTCGCTGAAACCACAATGATTTCAGATATCAGTCCAATCAAGTTAAGAATAAACTTTGCCATGTGGTCGGAGATCACACTCAGGCAATTGCATCGCCATGTCAGACGTTACTATGATAGACGTTACGTGGATGTGGTGTGGCAAGATTGGTATAGAGCGCGCTTTCCGATCATGGGTTCGAACCATGTCCACTGCCCTTGTCCTTTATTGTCCTTCAGCAAGACAATTTATTCATAATTGTTGCTCTCTACCCAGCTGTATAAATGGGTACCATGATCGGGTCTTAATTAGCCTTACCGCCACCATCACTGGAAGCTCGGCTAGTATGCTCCCCGGAGAATTGAGAAAGTATGCAATATTGTTGTGTTGGTCTGAAATGTACCTGACTAGTTGACTACCCAGATCAGTCACGGCAGTCGTGGCGAAGTCTCCTCCGGTGAGATAGCAGCTTTAGAGGCTCTTTGTAATTTGCGCTACAGTATATAACTGTATACCATTACTATTATTATTACCATGCGATACCAACATTATCCCTATTCTAAGCTTGAACATGTTTGTGTTTTCAGGTTGACCTCGGATTTCCCTATCGAGTTGTTGCGGTGGCAACACAAGGGAGTCATTACGCCAACTATTGGGTGAGGAGCTACAAGGTCTCCTACAGTATGGATGGTGCGACCTTTGACACGGTTCAAGATGACTCTGTCTCCGACGTGGTAAGTGTCATCATTGTATAGCTCATAATAGACGGCTTCGGTAATGTATGTACATTATATACGTATGACGTCAGACTTACCGTTGCCAAGCAGAGCAATAGTAACTCGGTCCGGCAAGCTAAGTTTGCCGGAGCTTGCCGGACCTACTTTATATTGTTGAGCCTGCCAACGGGGAGTATTGCGTAACAGGCATATTGTTTGCATACATTACAGAAGTGGTCTATTAACGTTACAGTCACTCAAAATACATAGCGTTATTACTGTTAAGGACTTAATTTCTGTAACCTTGGTTTTGTCCATTTTTAATCGCGACTTTACGGGGATAGTTGAGTTTTGGTATATCATAGCCGCAGGAGGCTGCATATATTTTCTTGAGGTATATCACATAAATATTCATAAATAAAGCCATTCGTAATGATAATCAATACTTTTGAACCAGCTATTATATATACTTTTCATAAATTTTCAAAAGATGTTTTTGGAGGGTTCTTGATGATCTCTCTATTCAATCATTAATTTGAAAAAAATTATCACATGCACATATCATTATTATTTAAAATGGTTTAAACTAATATGTTTCTAGAGAACGTTATTCGGTGTTTTAACGGCTCTTTGTAAATGATTGCATGCTGTCTTGGTCGTTTACAATTTTGGAATTATAACTATTCACTTGTAATGTTATTGTGTAGGTTTTGGTAACTAAAATTACTTTTAAAGGGATCAAGTAACTTTGTTGACATGTGCAAAAAGCGATGAATGGTTGATGCAATGTATTTTGCTGTTATCCGATATGTCCACAGGGTATTGTGTGAAAATTTCAAGTCAAATGGACATTGCATGGCTGAGTTATGAGCAAAAATGCAAATTGATATTCAGTAACAAACTCCTTTCACTTTGTACATGGTTCTAAAACTCCGACCGAGCACCTGAATAGTACAAATCTTTGAACGAAAGGGAAATTTGAAAAAAATGAAACCTGTCCCATGATTTCATTGTCAATGCGAATACAACAAGGTATGAGGAAACCACTACAATTAAAGTTAAAATGTTTATGATTTAGACAATGTTACTAAGTCTCTTTGAAGTGGCAGTGCCAACCAAATGCATGCTGACTGCTATGTTGATGTATTAAAGTGAAAAGGAAATAGTTTTTCGTGAGATATTGAAAAACCGAGTGTAAAATTTGACAGAGCACACAATTTAAAAGCCAGAATAAACATTTTTTAAAAATCAAAATCGGTTCAGAAACGGAATATAAATCAATATTTCTGATCCGATCTCTAAGGTGAATCTTACACACTACTGAATAATCCAACATTCAAAGACATGTATGGAAAGTTAAACATTGTCTTTCTTTGCATTGCTCCCTTCTCCTAATTTTCTGAATACCCTCTATCCAGTGGTATCGATTATGAAAATCTGTACTCACTCTAGGGCCGCGGAATGGATTTGAAAGATTTTTTTTTTTTTGGGGGGGGGGGGGGGGGGGGGGCTTACCACATTTGAACTGTTATGTGTTTCTTTAGTTTCTGATGAATTAATTTCTGTTTTTAATACGAATATCTTTGGTTTTGCTTTCTTTCTACAGGTCTTTTCAGGCAATTATGATCGTCATACCGTGATAAGAAGAGCCTTTCCCGCCCCGATAGTGTGTCGCTTCTTGCGTGTGCGTCCTGTTACCTGGCAATCGTATATCGCCTTGAGGATGGAGCTTTACGGAAATGGCCCTATCGAAGGTAATTGAAATATTTTATTGGACCATTTGATGTAATATGTGGCCACCAGCGGCCCAGCACCATAGACAGTTTTATCACATTGCGCGGAACACCCTTCTGTCTCTAAGGGAATTACATCCGGGAAAACCAAAATTAGCTTCTTTGGAATACTGTTGTCAGGATTCCGGAATCGTGTCTATTTATGAATAATTTAGTCATGACTAAGTCCTGCTGAAGCCTTTCAAACTTTAATCAAAATGTTAATCAAAAATTACATTTGAGGTATTTCATAGCGTGAGTAAGTTTTGTCTAACTCGAAGATGTGCATGTATATTTGTTTTGAATAAAATAAATGACGAGGAAATAAGTGGGATATATCTGGCGGTTGGAGTTTACCCAAACGGCAGAACCTGATACCAGTTTATGTTAACCGGAACAAGTGATCCATCAGGAAATTAATTCATCATCTAGTCAACATTATATTGATTATTATGTTTCGCGCCGTCCTTTTGAAAGATATTCTACTGGAATTAGCTACAGTTAGACGAACTTGAAATGACCCGTATCAAAACTATTCATAACAAAATTCATTTCCATCAAATGTCGTTTTAACTTAATTTAGCTAGAACGTGACATTGCACACACATATTCATAAATATACATTGTTGCTTGAAAGATTTTCCACTGGGACTTGAGTCTTATACCATCCCTGATTCGAGACTGACCGCATCGGGCGAGTACGATGCACAGCTTGGAGCTAGACGGGGACGATTGAACGTGAATAGTTCTGATGAAGGGCTTGGGGCATGGAGCGCACGTACTAATGACACAAACCAATGGATTCAGGTTAGATTATGTACTAATATATACTTCTATAATTGACATTTTTTACTACATCTATAAAAAGTACAGGTTTATAAAATTGTACGCTGTATTCTTCGAGTATTGGTTGATGTTTAACATATGCCTAAATCTTATCTTTATTATAATCTTCTTGAATGAGCCACTTTGAGGTAATACCAGTATGATGTTTCAAGTTACGAAAACAAAAATCAGCTAAAGGATTGTAGTATTTTGTTAGAAGTGTGGCACATTTGGCAAATGGTTGTTAAATGTGTATTTCTGTGAACTGATATGTATGATGTGTGCAAATGCAGAGTGATATTTACTTACCCATTCCACTATCTTTGTACACAGTTGTTGTAACAATAAAATACAAAATTATATATCTGACACTTCAATCATGAATGTCTTTATAACACAAGATACATTTGGAAAACGAAATGTGTCCATGCGTCTTTTGGTCATGTTGGTAACTTGATATTACAGAAACAATTTAAAGGAACCAATATAGTTGCAGGAAGGATTTTATGATATTAATGATGTTACTAGAACCCTTTAAGACGCCTTTAAGATGACTGGCTTTTCAGGTTGATCTCAGCTCTTCCCATCGAGTATTTGCCGTGGCAACACAAGGACGCCAGGACACTGACCAATTTGTGACGAGCTACAAGGTCGCCTACAGTATAGATGGTGTTAACTTTCACACGGTTCAAGACAACTCTGGATCAGATGCGGTAAGTATTTTTCAGATACATAGGCATAGCAATATTATACATTATTGACTGCTATGAGGAGCATATTGAAAATTATTAACCATAGCAGACATCTGAGCAGGGCAATTTTAAAACGATATTGCCCTCGAAATGAAATTTGCCGGTCATTATGAACTTGCCGGTCAATATGAACACCCATATAACCTATGGACAACACCTTATTGCCCGCTACAAAAAATTCAATGAGAGTGTACGTGTTATTTGACGGTCAATAAGATCACACAGTAATCCAACGCACAAAAAATACCGGTCAATATGAGCTTGCCGGTCAATATGAACACACAGTAAACCTATGGATAAAATCTTATTGCCCGCTACAAAAAAAGTCAATGGGATTTTGTGTATGATGAGAACATCCGGGTTATTTCGCGACTAAAAAAATTACAAACCAAACTTCCCGCAGAAAAAGCTTGCGATAGTGAGTTGCCATTGGTTTGTACATAAAATCAACCGTACCATGTGTAACGTATTAACTGTAAGTACCGTAGCGTACGTGAACTTTGACACCGTTTTTATTTACAAACAACAATGTCAGCCTAATTCGTCTTGTCTACTACGCTGACTGTTTATGTTGTTGATCGATTGCGTTTAAAACAAAAATTTATATGGAATGTATGAAAGATTTTATGACATGGAACATTTTATCAAGGCTCAAACATCATTGTTGTTTCCTGATTGCGATATTTCATAAAAATCAAATTGGGACTAGTCTTGGTGAATAAAAGTATTTAGCCTTTAGAGGCCTAATTTATTATTGCTCATTCATTAGATCAATGTTTGCATTCAAGGCAATGGGTGCATTTTGTAATATTTTCTTGTTCGCTCGAGAT
>JAUELG010017099.1:1841-11957 GCA_031471515.1 Dendraster excentricus | reverse complement strand
ATTAAGCTAAGTGAAACCGACAATAAAGACTTATAAATAACTAATTCACACACAAATGCAATCACCCGCACGGCTCTAACGATCAGCCGTACCTGCGGGCAGAGTGCACCGGTACACTACACTATTCAAACACGCCAAAATACACGCCGGCAAACAAAATATCACTTCAAAATCACTCACAGCTTACCATCATACGATGAAGACATATCTAACCAAAGCAGAAAATAATCCATAATAAACTGAGAAAAGTCCGAAAGAACGGAGGTGAAAGAATGAGAAATAAAAAGGGAAATATACAGAGAGAATCTGGACGGGGAACTTAGCAAACGTAAATAAACGGAAAATACGCTATCGATAGTTTGCCATCGCGTATCGCGATATTCTCACAGCAATCGATTTCCCGCACGCGCGCCAGGCGGCCAGTTGTTATTGTGGTTACCCCCAGCAACGCAGCCTGATCGCGAACTCATGAATATTTTGCTGGCTCGATCGCGATCATGCTTTGGTCTCAGCAAATAAAAATTGCTGTTAAATTCATTATTTTGCAAACCATGTGCTTCAAGACTTTTGTAACCTTCTCTGTGATTGGTTCAAATATCTCTCTAGCTTTGGGGAAGTCCCCAGGTCAACAAACTTTACCGTTTGCGTGTTAAAAATGCATCCCACGTTTTTGTGGGATCTCGGCGTTGGACCGATTTTTTGTACACCACAAAAACGTGGGCCATCGGCGCCGATGGGTTAACCCATTCCCCATGAGTTTCTGAAATACCCATAGACTTTGTACACAGCCCACTCAGTTCCCCTGGTCAAGGGGTTTACTGATTCCAAGAACATCATTGGGTTGATGGAAAATTAAATATTAGGTACTCCAAGGTTTAACAGGTGTGAGTAACTTGATCTTTTTGGCATTTATATGGGGGAAAATGAATAGCTGCTGAGATTATAAGATAAGTTGTCATTGATAAAAAAAAGGATGAGGGGCATTTTCATTCCATTTGTATGCTGGATTGTTATGTTTTCACTCGGAAAATTGAGTATCCCATATTCTAAGTAAACGCATCGTCAACCTGGTGTATAAATCCATTGGTTTAACAATGACGTAAAACAATGACCAACAAAATGATGAGTACTACAAAACAACTGCAACAACCCATCTAGGTACCAGAAAATCAAAGAAAACAATGAAGTTGTAAAACAAAGATTGGCAAAAGGGAAATAAAACAAATGGTAATCATGATGAATGGTACATGATGGGGAGACGGGAATTGTTGCAAAATGCGTTATCTCAATTTTTGTAGATTTTGAGATATGTATTTCAGAATACCAATCAAAGTTATAAGAAAATGTCGGACACCTCCTAGCCAAATCATCAAGAATATACATAAATTCGCAATGAGCCAAGTATCCTTTGAAAGGCATCATTTTGTACTAAACAATGGCGGCATCGCTTGAAAACTGTCAAGTGGCGTTTACTGCTTTTTGCACCGGAACTCTCAAAGTTATACACTTCCTGGGGGTCGGAATAGAAGACAGGTAGGTAGATACAACTGAAGTGTAACATGATCCGACGTTCCCCTTCTATGAAAAGTAATGATCGCGGAGGATCCGTGCCCTTTCCCCAAGAGTACAAACTTGCGCAAGTATTCATGCGCCTCTGTGCACTCTACCCTACATACGGGTTACATGCATATGTATGTGTGGGACTGTGGTGAAATGCAGCGCACAAATTGGTATGACTGCTCAATGATGCAAACTAAAAAAACAACGCATAGAATGTGAACATTGATGTTAGGGGTCATGAGGCCCTATGATGGGGTCCAAACTAATTTCCACTCGTTCTTTTTGCTATCTTTACTTTAATTCCTAGCCCCCCCCCCTTTTCCAATCAACTAGATGTGGTGTTGTTGTTTTGTGGTTGCCAATTTACATTATTTTACTTTCCCCAAATGTACAAAAGGTCTTTCAAGAATTTTTGAATTTCTCATCTGATTTCTTGTCTCACTCTTTGGCGATTTCATCTGATGTTCGATAGTAAATCATTTAGTTAATGTTACATAATCATTTGCGACATACACATAGTTTGTTTAATCAACAGACTTAAATAAAAAATGTTCTCCAAGACTCTCAATTCCGATGAAGTTGCCGCAGGAATTACTTTCTTAGAGATGATAAGGGGCTGGTCTTGGGGGTTGGGGGAGGGAGGGGGGAGGGGAGCAAAAAAAGAAAATATTGATGGATCGTTTGGCACTTCGGACAATCCACCCATCCATCAGGGCTCAGGGGGTGATTTCTATGACCCCTGATATCATGCATTTTTAACCAGAGGTTGGGTACATGCATGCGTACACAGTATGTTCATAGGGTGGGAAGCGGAAATTTCCCCATCATCTTCTACAGTCTTCGTACAATGCAAGGGAGTAGGCAGGAAACATAAATCAAGAACATGAAATCTTGCACGTTTTAGTTACTAAAGTTAAGTTTGACCAATACTCCACTAGTTTATCCCTTTAAGTTCAACTTATGAGCTTGGTCCCATCTGGAGAGGGGTTGATGAGCAATCAGCATGCATTAATAAGGGACACTTGTTTGCGTGACTCCCCATCCCGCATTTCAACATCACCGCTGGGTTTGTCCCCGGCAGCTTTTTGATGAATCACGGACGAGAAAGGGGGAAATACATAGAATAATTATGAACCTACCAGCTTGGGGTTGGGGGCTTGGGTTTGAGGATGAGCGCATGCCAGTAATTAAGCTATGGAGCCAATTATATTACTATGAAAGTTCATCTGCATTGGTAATTCCCACGATTTTTATTTCAAACTATTATATTGTTTAGCATTAAAACATCGATAGGGGAAGACTGACCAGAAATAAATCAAAACACATGAACCAAAAAAACAAGCAGTCTGTTAAACTTTGCTTTTTTAGATTTATAACTCACATTCCTTATAATGTGTGAAAAGAGATGTGCTCAAGTCTACTCCAGCTTCACAAACAATGAAAATTCTAATCATTGCTTCCAACAGCTAGGAGGCATTAATCCTTCACGTAAGACCCCACCTAATTACAAAGGGCCAGTGTTGGGATAGGTAATTTGTAGTGAATTAGGCTCGCGGCTTTTCCCCCTTTACCGATAAAATCCTACGAACAAACCTGAAACGACCCCCTTTTAACGCCCATCTAGCAATTTGATGCAAAAACCGGGCCCCGTACTACCTCTTGATGGATCCCTAATTAAAGCAATCGTGCAGCGGGTGTGAGATAAATCCATTTTGTAGGCCCCTACCCGTTCTCGCGATTCTAATTTCTCATCTGTTTACTCTTTATGGGTTGTGACGACGGTTGCGTGTGCATTATACCGACTGTCCAATTTTCTATTATTTGCTCTGGGGGGAATTCCATTTCATTTATTACCCAGGGTGGAGATCTTTCGGAAGGCAAAAGCTTTAATTGACAAATATTGTGAGTGCTATGCTGCCCTTTCTTGGACTATGCGTTATCCTAGATCCAGTATTAGCAAACAAGCCTTAGGTCGACTGAAAAGGTATAGTTTTCATTAAAACCACAATATATTGACGGGGGGGGGGGGGGGTGGGGGTGGGAGAATAAAATAATAAAATGAAGCAAGCCCATCATTTTGGAAAATAACTATCTTATCCTCTTTATCTAAAATAAATTGTGAAAGGAAATTCAACCGTTGGCAAACCTGTTATCCAGTGGCTGATCAGATAATAACCAAAGTATATTCTTTGTCTTTTGTAAGCGAATAGTATTTACATTCAAATAACAGTTATTATTCATGACAGTATTTCATATTTCTTAACATATTGATGAAGAATTTTACTTTTGCTTTAATAAATATAAATATTACATAAGTTTAAGTTTTCCCAGGATCCCAAGCTTTAACCTCACAAGTTTTCTTGACATGAACCTTTATACAGGATGCATTGGCATAAAACAAAATAAATTCATACACGTTGCATAGGAATACATACTTGTAAAAAGAGAGGAGCTATTTTCCTGAATAAAGTAATTACCCTAAAATCCGATTGTAAGATTTCTTTGCCTTTATACAAAAATGTATGGCTTCAGATTAACATTTCACGATCACTGGCAATCCCACCTTGACAAATCTGTTTACACATGTACACGAGTTTGTTACTCACATGTTCAATATGGATTTTTTTATTTTTGTGCATGCATATTGCATCTATCAATAGAACAAAATCAGATTGTTAGATTGATTTGGAGGTGGATGAGTGGCTTCTCCAAAATATAACATGGTCGTTATCAACAGAACACTGCGTTCACTTTTTTTTTGTACAAATGAAAAGAAAAAAAAACAAGCCCATGATAACGCTGACAGCACTGGAGTTTTTTTAAATAAGAATTATGATATACTGCATTCAAACTGTTACTTAGGAATTTATGATAAAATATCTCATTTTTTATTTTGTTTTTTAATGTTTCCAACGAAGTGAGACAGTTCTTCTTTTTACAGCTGAATTTGTGATGAAATCGATCAATTCCAAGGTTACTTGGATGCAAGAAGATCTGCCGTGGGTATTTTTAGAAACAAATTGTGTTTTTCAATCTGAAAATGAATTTTTTTTTTCTTTATTCAAATGTGTAAAGGCCACGAAGATGAAAAGCAGGCTTGTACTTCAATACAAATAATCATCCGCAGTCAATAACACACTATGGTAAATTGAAAACAAAATTTCTAAATATAATCAAGAGTAAGATTTCTAACTAAAAATGAAATTTGTTTAATTACAATATTTGAATAAAAAAAAATTAATAATGCCCCTTTAGAAATGTTACCATACATATTCTACAACTAAAATAAACATTTCAGAAATTTATATATTATTCACTACAAAATCCTCCAGTATTTGCTGTAAATGACTGTTTTTTGCGATAGAGGTTCAGTTTTGATCCTACGCAGGCCAAACAGTTGAGAAAAAATGGATAAATCAATGCTTAGGGATAGTGGAACGGCGCTTGGCACGCTTTAATGGACTTTTTATCACGAGTACTGAATTGGCTTCTACGAAAAAAGAATAAAGAGTAACCATATAACAGGAACCATAATGACCAGGTGCGGAAGATTTAAGATGAGACGAGGAGATTTGCAAACATTTTTGGTCTGTTTTCTACTGGCCAGCTTCTCAGCCAGTGTGAGTTTAAATGAAAGAAAAAAACAAATAAAATTACGATGGAAATGAAATTTGAGTTGAGAGAATCCCCTGATGTGTGAGCACACATATGTATGTACATATGGATGATCAGACTGATTTTCAGATAAACTAACATTATTTTATTTGCTAGCATTTTATTTTTGTTTTCTTCTTTTTAATTTGTAAATGTTATTTTCGTGAGTAAAATACTTGTACAATCGTAAGTAATTTTATGGTACATATATCAATATTTCAAAAACAATTTCAAATACATCTTTAAATATGATGCCACATTTAATTTGATCTCATAGAACCAGTACAGCCATTATGTCATGATAATAGGTATAATATCTTATACTCCATTCACACAATTGAAGTGAATTATACATACAATTTTTCAAATAATTATCTCAATATTAGCATATCTTCATCACCAAGAATAATTTAACATATCAAGTGCCTCATAGTTTTAGCATGATGTAAATAAAAGCATTTTGAAAAGTAAAGCAATCAAAAAGGGACCAATTAGGCAGAGATGAAATTTGTTTTCTAAACTAGCTTTTTCAAACATTTCAAGTGCTTGATATTTTTATCATACCATATTAAAAGAAAAGTCAAGACCTTGAAAAGGGAAAAATTAAAGAACGAAAAATGAAGAAAAGTTTATGTGATTAATCAAAAGCTTTTTTTTTTGTTTGTTTGTCGTCGCTCGAAACCTGATGTCAATCGGGGAAATGAAGCCCGACAAACGCACGCAAACGTGACTGTTTTCTCTCTCCCGGTTTGGGCAATCTCAAAACAAATGTGGCCACGGTGTTGGGTTACTTTATGTATGTCCGTCTCCTGGGGAGAGTGGGGGGGGGGGAGAAAATTTTCATTGCCCAAATGCTTGCTCCATCCATCTATCTATCCTCTCTCTCTTTTTCTTCATTCCTCTCCGAGATGAAATTAGATTGTGAGGAAGACTAGAGACGTCAGAAAGAACGAGAGCATACCGAGCGGAGCAGTTTTGGTCCGCGGGGCCAGAGGAAGAGTTGAGGCACGCTTCGGGAAGCGAACGAGCAAACAGCGCGGGCGCAAGATGGCGGAGGGGTTTACTAAGAAGGACAGTACGTGGTCACCAAAGATGAGATGAGGACATATGATGCTTCGGGGGAGAGAATCTACCAATATGCAAAAGGATTGTGCATTACAGTGTGTATATGTTTTTATCTTTTGCTTCCTGGATTGTATTTGTTTTTCAGCTTTCAGAAGCTGCCCTATTTCTATCTATCTTTAAATCAGAAAGTGGACATAATTTACACATCTCTTTTTTTTCTTCTTCAAATAGCCAAGTCCTAACAAATAATTTACATTTCTAATATTCCCCCTTCTGTCTATACATTTCGTGTCACACGTAACGCATATTTGATATGAAGTCGACACAATGATGGGAAGAAGTGAGTCCCTTGGGAGAATGTTAATAGACGGCGGATTGAAATAGAGAAAGCGTGATTATTATGACCATGTTGAGCGCTGCAAAATGAGTATCAGTGCATCGTAAATTTAGAAGAGTTATTGACTTTCGTTTTCAGCACAGTGCTGGAGAGTAAATCCAGATTGCGATCTGTATATCATACCGAAGTATGCTTAGCTTTAATCTGATCAAACAGGGAACACGTCGTATTTATTTCCCGCATACAACACACAACATTGAAGCCACCTTACCTTCGGTATCGGCCATCTGCTGCAACTTGTCCGAGATGTTCATCGCTTCGGCCATCTTGCTTTTCCCGTTGTTGTCCTCCTCCTCCTCGTTCGCGGGTTGCAGGGATGTCGTCGCACGGATGCAAGGCTCCGAGAGTCAGCAGAGTACGCGATACTGCGCGCCAACCACCGTCGTCGAATCGGCAGATCTCGTTACCGCTTCGGCGTTTTTTTTCCCTTCCCTTCCGCTATTCTCTCTCGTCGTCCTCCTCCTTACTCGTACGGTGGCAGATGAGGCTGTATTATCCAGCCAGCGATCGGTAGCAAACTGACGAGTGACGGATACGAGGCGGTTATTTATGCAGGGCTTCCTCGACCAATCAGGAGGCTGCCGTGCAGGGGGGCACCTGGAATAACAAATGAGGATATTAAGCGATCGTAGTCAGAAGGGTGGAGGGCGAAGGCAGCGGAGCTCATTAGCAATTCAAATCAGCCCTCCGTTGATACGACAACCACTGCCAAACTCTGCGCACACACACACACACACACACACACACACACACACACACACACATTCACAGTCAATATGCTACGTGTGCAGTGATCAGCGGCCACCCAGTCCCACACACACTAATCAGTGTGTGTAATAAAATGAGGGAGGGGTGGAAATTTATGGATTTGTACGCTGATCACGCGCGATGGGAGAAAGAGTCAGTTATGGGGAAGCTGAGCGGAGAGGCGAAATGTGGGTAAGGGGACGGGGGGAATCCATTCAGATCATACTCTACAGAACCGAGTGCAATATATTCCGCTTGTCATTACAAAGATCAAATGGAAAGCCACAAATGAGTACACCAAACACAAGTAATAACGAGAATCTAAACTGTATGTATGTTTGCACTACCCAGTGAGTGTGTGTGCGTATATGTCTGTTTGTGTGTAACAACCCCTGCTTTTTCATTCCCATCCCCCCCTCTCATCAGTGAGGCATCATTCCCCCTCAAACCAAACCGACTACCGCCGCGCCCCCTTCCAACTCGATACAATGGGTCTACACATGAGTGTAGCCGGCACGTGCCCGACTCCATAGTCGCCCATTCATATGGAGATTAGTAGCTCGTGGCTATATGCCTACTCTGGGGGTCCAAAAGTAATATATCAGCCAGTCTGCAAGCTACATCGCTGGGGGTTGTATGCTTCTGATGACAAAAAAAAAAAAAGGATGAAAAAAGCGGAGTGAGAAGTCAACTAGCGAGATCATGTTATTCAATAAAACTGTCAACATCATAAATATATCCTCTCACGAGAGAGACTTTAAATGACTTCTTTGACACTCTTCCAGCATATCAAAACACTATAGGCTGTCAGAAATCATGTATTTTTGTCCATTTAGATTTATTTCACAGGATCAGTCAATTGACAGTTCTATAAAGCCTTTATATGTCTTCTCTGATACTTTCCTGCAGTTAAAAATGTTATTGGCTGTCAGAAATCATGTATTTTGTCCAACTAGATTTAATACACATCCACAATCAATTGACAGTTAAATATAGCCCTTACACGTCTTCTTGACTTTAAATGTGAATCAAACACTATAGGCTGTCAGAAATCGTGTATTTTCCATATAGATTTACTACACATCCGCAATCAATTGATACATGTTAAATGCCATCAAAAGTGACAGCTATCACTCCCCTTGTTTGTTTCATTCGCAATGTTTCGACTACATTCGTTAAATGGTTGCCATTGAAATTCTGAAATGCTCATAGACTTTAGACACATTCAACTTGGCTCATATTATACAGTAGGCAAGGGATAAAGCATTTAATGATTTGTAAGAGACTGCAGAATTATTAATGAATCATATTCAAAGGTAGATTAATTATAATATTTTGTGTAACTTATGTACATGTACAACTAATTAAATTGTATTGATAGAAGCGGAATTGCCCATACTGGTGTAGGATGTGGGTGAAACATAATATACCTCTGATAGGTCTGCCAATTCGAAGGAGTGACAAATACATGAATGTGAAGTTTAACGTTCGTTTCATGTCCTTTCCATTCCCTTCTCTTCTAATCTCCTTGCCTCTTCCTCATCTCCCCTTTCTCCCTTTTCTATCTTTCTCAATGTGACTCATACATTGATAACTGTATGTTTTAATCTCTATCAAACATATTCTGATTTTTAATAAAGGAAATAATTCCTCTTCCTCTCTATAGAGAACAGTACTACAAAATAATGTTCTTATCTCTCTTAAATAAAATGTTGTTTTAAATGCAAAAAAAAGCAATCCTCTTATACTCACTTGAATACAATGTTCTTTTCTCTCACAAATGTTGCTGTTACAAATAAAGCAAAAGCCCCCCTCTCTCCCCCTCAAATACAAATAATATTCTTATCTCTCACAAATGCTGCTGTAAATAAAGCAAAAAGCCCTCCTCTTCCCCATGAATACAAATAATATTCTTATCTCTCACAAATGTTGCTGTACTTAAAGAAACAGCCATCTTCGTACTCTCTTGAATGCAAACAATGTTCTCATCTTACGCAAACTTTGCTTTATAAAATATTTTAAGAATCTGATTGCTTTTTTTTTTTACACTGGAAAGAGGACCTGAAGTATAGACAAGGATCCACTACAATATCTCCAATGGGAATACGGCCATTTCATTGGTCCTTCAAATTTTGTGGAAGTACATAATCTTTCTGATCTAGTGGGTAACCATATATATAGTTACATCACTACCTCCACTTGTATCTAGATCTCAAGCATATATATATAATGAAGACAAAGGTGAACCCTTTCAAGCAAAATGCTAAAAAACTCAAAATGTAAATACTTCGGCGTATACTTTTGCTCGCTCTCTTAAGTACATTCGTTGTATTTTCGGTTGTTTCTCAAGTATATTAACCCATTTAGGCCTGGTCCGAACAGTATTTGGAAGGAAATTGCATAAGATGCACCAAAATCAAACATGTTTGAATGGGCTAGCATCGCAAAACTGTGAGTTGAATTTTTTTAAGGACACAGAATCTTATTTGTTTTGCCTTTTCTGTACAGAATTAGGGAAAAGAACAAAATAGGGGGAGGAAAATGTAATAGGGGCAAGAGTTCCCAAGGGAGCACGCAACCCCCATATCCCCTAAACTATCCCAAGCTTCCACAAAAACTTTCATATCCTGTATTTGTCCATTCGGGCAAGTAGAAGCTTTAAATTTAAAACTTTGACTTGCTCCAATATAAAA
>JAUELG010016878.1:0-11958 GCA_031471515.1 Dendraster excentricus | reverse complement strand
AGTGACGTAGATATGACGTAGATAAAATAATTTAAAAAAATTTTAACTTAAAATCGTTTTCAGAATACACCCCCAGGCCTTAAGTAGTGTTACTCATGTATGATTATGATTGATCAAAGCTGATCTACAACAGTAACCATAATTTATACATTGTATGTCAAATTTATTGTTATTTCTTTCAAAACCATTTAATGATATGTTGGAAGACAGAAGGGTAAGAACAGGTTAGAAATATTCATTGTTAACTCAGGGCACAAACAGAAATTAGCCTTTTGGCTTTGCCACCAAAATTTTGTTCATGCACATTTTCACTTGCCCATCTTGACAACCAAAATTAATAAACTTTTAATGTCAATCGATTTGTTGTCTTCAGCATTCAGAAAATGCTTGTCTTGAAAATTTGATTAATTTAAATGCCACTATTTTTGTTATTTGCATTATTTCATATAAATGTTATTTTCTATTCCAGCAGCTTCATTTGCGAACATCTCAAATTAAAAAATATAGAGATACAGTGTACTCTGTTTTGCAAGAAACTTTCCAATTTTATGTACTGCGGGGCTCCACACTCACCTTTTTTCAGTTAGTGGCCCGGTCAGGCCAGTGAAATAGTTTCTTCCCCTTTTCTGGTGGCCTAAAAGAAAGTTTACTGGCCCTAAATTTGTTTTTTCACGATTATCCTTTTTACTATTCAAAATATCACTCTTTCCTCAGCAAACCTATGATTACAGATGAGACATGACGTAAAAGAAAACAAATTTTTCTCATTTTGTCAATGCCAGGTTGAAAAACTACTTGCCCAATCGGGCCACCAAAATATGACATTTATCAATTTTGCTGGCCCCAAGTGCAATTTCACTGGCCCCGGGCCAGCGGGCCATTGCGAGTGTCGAGCATTGTGTACCATATCAGTAGCTGAGTAGGCCATATTTACTGTAATAACAGATTTGCAGGTGTACATACATTCTCTATAATTCAAACCTTCAGGATGTACATTAGTGTATGATGATACAAAGGCTACTTAGTACAGAGCTCTATAGTGTATGTCATACATTCAGTATACTTTTGAATGTCATTTGAAGTATAAAGGAAATGGACTGATTTTCAATTCTACTCTGGGATCTACCGATCTACACGTAGACTACTGTACATGCATGGGAAATGCATATAATTAATTGATTAAGATCTTAAATATTCATTTTGGTTTTGTAAGGTCACTAAAGTGCATGCCTGTACAATTAAGTCTTACAGCTTTACCCATATATTAGTTGTTTTCAAATTAAGTAATTGTTAATAACATAAGTGTTATTTATTGTGATTTACATAGGCCTACATATAGAATATGGTTGCTAAACTTTGATATAACTCTGAATGTAAAGTGACAACAAGCCCTGACAACTCGTATTTATAAACAAAATTTGCCAAGATTGGACCACTGTTTTAATATGGACAATCATTTTTGCTTTGTTATTAATATTCTACCAATTATTCATTGAGATGTGTACATGAACTGCTTCCACATCATATCAGCATTGTAGCAGAATAGTAAACAATTTATTGTTTTGTTTAGTTTTTGTTTTGAACGTTGTGATTGAAATTGTTGGAGAGTCAGCAATAAAAGATAGAAATATTGTCTTCTGTGAAGGTTGACTTGTCCTGGAAAGTGTGTTTCTTCTTTATGAGTCAAATACAAGTATGTACATGTAATTGTTTAAGACTAATCAAATGTCCATACCAATTAACAAAGTATTATGTTATGATTCATGATTTCAACAAATAACAAAATAGACAATTAGTAAAGTGTGTACATGATTAAATCTAGAAAACTTCTTCATACATTTAGCCAGTGTTCGAACTAAGAATAAGCCCACTTGCTGGGGCCAATAAAAATTAGCTTTGACAAAAGAGTTCATTTTAACTTTTCAAGCATTGTATACAAAAATGAAAAAAAAAACTTCGTCAAAATAAAAAAAAAATAAAAAAAAATTCAAAATCTTAGAAAAATGATTTACTATTGAAATATCTTCATACTATATATTTGCATTCTCCGAAGCTTGCCTAGATCTACTTTGGTACGTCACAACTCACATCGAGTTTGTTAAATGCATACATTATGTACAGTGTAAAGTGGCTGCCTAGAATGGGGAACACCCATATCTGTACTAGTCGCTGACCTCATTATAACGCGAGAAGGAATCCCATAAAGATTTAAGTTTTACAGCTGGAACGTCAAAAAGAGTTTGCTGGCTTCTAGTTAGTGAAGTAGGGGACACACCCATATGTCAGTTTGCATTATCTCCCAATATACCGCTTCGGTAATGTATTCAAATAATATATGTGTTAGACGTCAGACTCCCCATTGGCAAGCTGAACCAAGGTAACCATGTCCGGCAAGCTAAGTTTGCCGGAGCTTGCCGGACTTAGTTATTTTTGTTAAGCTTGGCAACGGGGAGTCTAACGTCATTCGTATATATAATTTGCATACTTTACCGAAGCCATCTATTGGCAATGCATTAATTAACCATTTAAGTACCTATAATTTATAAAAAGGTGTGAAATCGATAAGATGACCTCGTAAACTTGAGAGTGAGAATGAAATGATGAAGGAATCAAGAATTATAACACGACTGTCGGAGCAAATTTGCTAGTTAACGGTAAGAGAAATAGGGGCAGTGACTGGGGAACACCCATTAATTAGCTTAAATCTTCCTCTGCATTAATTAACATTTTCAGTACCGAGAACCTGGAAAAGGTGTGTTCACCAAGTGTTCATCAAGTATGACATCTCAAATGTCAGTGTGAGATTGTTAGCCTATGCTTGAAGAAATAGGGGGAACCCCATTGAATAGCATGTGTCCCCTGCATTAATCAACAATTTCAGTACCTACATGTACTATAGAACCTAAAATCGGTCTGTAATATGTGTAGAAATGATTACCCCCTTCTTGAACTAGAGAAAGAAATGGTTAAACTGTCAGTGTCAGGTTGCTGGTTACTGTTAAGATAAATAGAGGAACACCCATAGCAATCTCCCTTTGCATTAATTACCAAGGAAATGTTTACCTCTTGGTAAGATTACCCTCTTTGTAAAATTTGAGAATGGAATGAAGCAGAAATTAAAGTATCATACCTCAACTTTCGAGCAAGTTACTGGTTGGTGGTTAGTTTTAAGTAGGGGAACGCCCGTATCATGCCATTTAGAATTATCGCCTGGCACTCAATAATTTATTAATCACTTAGGTGCATAGAAAGGTGCATGCATAAGTGGATAACTTGAGAATGTATCCGGGGTGTAAGTATTACCTGGAATGTCAGAGTGAGTCTGCTGGTTTCATAGTTAAGTAGGGGGAACACCCATAAGTCAGTAGCCGTTATTTCCCAAAGTGTTAATTAAGGTGTGTGCTATACTAGACGGGGATCCACACTTAATTTTTTTTTGTCAGTGGCATAGTCAGGCCAATGAAATGATTTCTCCCCCTATTTGGGGGCCCAAAAGAAAAATCAACCAGCCCTGAAATTTTATTTCATCAGTAAAAATTAAATAATCAAAATATCACCCTTTCCTAATCCTAATCAAACATAGATGAAACATGAAATGGAACAAAAAAAGAGAATTCTGATTTTGTCAATGTTGGGTTGAAAATGTGCTTGCCTGATCCTAATCGGACATAGATGAAACATTAAATGGAACAAAAAAGAAAATTCTGATTTGGTCAATGTTGGGTTGAAAATGTGCTTGCCTGATGGGGCCACTAAAATATGACTTGTATACATTTTTGCTGGCCCAGTTTGCAATTTCACTGGCCTCGGGGCCAGTGCGAGTGTAGAGCCCTGTAATAGAAGAGATGAGCTCCCTAAAATCTTGAGAATGAAATTTCAAAGAAATTTTGAAGTGTCTCAACTGTCAAATCAAGTTGCTTGTTAGTATGGAAGTTGTGGGGAACACCCATGCAACGTACCCCAGTGACACTCCTAACTCTCAGTCTGGGATTTAGGGGAAGGAAATAGGGGGATGTACCAAATGACTAATTGCTTCTCTTTGGCATTAGCATGTTAGTCATGACATACTTTCAATGTCTGGCACGGGAGGGGGATAATAATCAGGAACTGGTTTATTATGATGCAAATTGTGTGTGAATGTTTATTTGGTTATCGTGCCAATGTACTTTTTTTCTCATTTAGTTTGTCTTATTTTATTGTCATTTTGATAAAAAAGTAATGAAAATGCAATTTGACAATAAGGGTCAAGTGTAAGAAGATTGCAATTTAATAGAATGGTTCTTTTTCAAAAAGAGGATAAATTTGAATGAAAACAACTTAAATTCAGATCATAGATAATCATATATATAGGGTCTAGGCTCAAATTACATTTTAATATGTTGGGCGCTGACGTAACAAATTTATCAAGTTTGGTTTCATTTTTATACAGAATAAAACAGCACATTTTGTAGGTGTGTTCAAGCATTGAAGTAATATGCATATATGTTGGTGATATGGGTGTTTTTCTGGGATGCTTTCAGGCTTCAGCTGATTCCTATCTTTAGTTTTGACGACAGACATGTGCAGGCAGTGGCGTACCATGATCTGACTGACTAAGGGGGGGTTCCACCTTACATAAATGTATTCTTTTTTTTTCTTCAAAAAGTGTCAGTTTATGTCTCCTATTGTATTTTTTTAAACTTCAAATTATCAAATTATTGATGGGGGAATGTGCCCCCATGCCCCCCCCCCCCCACCACCAATCGTCATGCCTCTGTGTGCAGGCATTGCCAATGTGTGTGGTTTACACTGGTTTCCTGCAGAAGGACTTGTCAGGTCACACATACCTCAGTGTGACAGACTGGGGGACACACCCTAGCCATTATTGGCAATGGAATGCTCCAGATCATCAATAAACTACAAACATACCCCTCCTTCATGGGAGGAAAACCCAATTTGTCTGAAAGCATTTAGATAAAACTTGAATCCCTGGAAGACCAAACTCAAAATGGAAAACCAACTCAGTAATCTTTGAAATAAATGCCCCCATTCATCAGAGTAAACACCCCTATTTGTCTGAAAGAATTTCAAACAGAATTCACTTTCAAAATGCCCTTGCCAGAAGGAAAAACAGCTTGACAATCTTACAAAGAAACCCAAAGAAATTGACCTATTTATCAGAAATTTACATATCCCTTCTGATTGGAAAACCCAATTGTCAGAAAAAAATCTAAACATTTATAATTTACTTTCCAAAGGCCTGTGTCAAATGGAAAACCAATGGGTAGAAATAAATGATCGTACTACTCTTTGAGAGTCCTAATTGAAAAATTCTCTTTTAAAGCAATGCCATATTCATTGGAATGAATGAATGTATGTACAGTCAATGTTTTGTTTTGTTTATTTGGCACTGTACATAGCGCACCTCATCCATGCATATAGTTCTTAAGCATGCCTTGTACGTATGTATGTGTTTCTGTATGTTCTTATGTGTGTGTGTGTGTGTGTGTGCGTGCCATGTGCATGTGCGTTTGTGTCTGTTTATGCATACCCACACTTACCTGTAATCAAGAACTATGGGGTAAATTTTATTTTAATATCATTACATATGCCGGCCTAGTTTGGTTTGCACTATTTGAACAAAATGTGATTCAGTGTTGATCCTTTCGGATCAGGCTTATAATATAAAGCTTGGCAGGGACTTATAACTGTGAGACAGACACACTACTAGCAGCTCTATCATATTATCCGGGATGAATTTTAACTGTATCCCTACCCTCTTTGTGAGATCCCCCACACTTTCATTAAATTGATTTATTATCCTTGTGGCTTCTGGACGGTTTATATTGCTTCTGGCAAGCACTTAGCAGCAGAGCATTGACATTTCGAGGGGGTTTTGGGGAATTACTGCCATGTATATTAATTAAGCATTTTGGGTGGCTCAGTGGTGATAAGATGGATCTTCTGAGCCAGAGGTCTCGGTTCTCGGGTCTCAGTTCTTCAGTTCTTGGCAAATTCTAATTTTATTTGTTAATTTTTATTTTCTATAAAATATTGTGTGTACATTTTGTATGATAATGTTTAAGTTACCTTATGTGCAAGTTTTTGTCTGTTTGTGTAGATAATTCTGTGTTAACTTTGGTTTGATTCCCAGTGAAGCTAAATATCTTTGTACATTTTTGTTAACATAATGTACTGCGTAAAGCTCATGTATGATCATTATTTGTACATTTTTGCCCGTCTTTGTGTAATTTTGTGCGATTGCTGCATTGCTTATTTTCATTTGCTTGCAATGCTGGGTATACTTTTGTTAGATTAGTATGTACAGTATCCGCTCTCTGTGTATGAGTTTATGGGTCAATTTTAGACTGCAAACAAAGATAAATAGAATTGGTCTGGATTTGAGGCCATATGTTGAGGATGCTTTTGATAAACGTTGTCATCTGAAATTGGGTAATCTCTGTGGTCTGATTCCTGTATGACCAAGAATAGACCTCCTTGTTATTAGGTCTGTAGGAGTATCGTCCCTTGGTCTACACCCATGTGTTGTACATTTTACTAGCATTTGGTCTACTAAATTTAAATAATGCATGAAACTTCTGTATTCCCTAATTTCCAAGGTCAGCTCCTCTCTAATCTTTCACCATAACCCAGAACCCTAACCCTATATTTCATGTTTAATCTTAACATCCTTATCCTAATTCGAACCCTAAGACTATAAATTGTGAGATTGGCTAGTGAATGGAATGGGAGTAGACAAAATGGGCAGTTGGGTACAAGTGATATCTATGTATGGAAGGGGCACATGCAGCAGGCCTCCAATTATTCAGGGAACATACAAAAATATTACAAATTTGAGAAAATAAAAAATGCAGCGAGACCCTGATCAGTCGAACAACGCTCCATCACTGGTATAGGCTGAGTTGCTAGTTAGTGTTTGGCGCTTTACATTGTGTGATTCTGATCTTGCGGGTGTTGTCGGAATGGGAATACAGTCAATACACTGTATACCACATGGGTGCGAGCCAGGTTGCTAGCTAGCGTTGGATGCTTGGCATTGCTTGGCATTGCTGTCCACTGCAAGAACACACGCTGGGCATCCCGCTGAGACACAGACACAGTAGCAATCAAGCCACTACACCTCTCCATGGGAGACTGGGGATCTAGTCTCATCTTCAGTTATTTCACCTTTTCTGTGATCAATCTCTTCTAAGTTAATCTAAATTTATAACTCGTTCATAAATCGTATCTATGATACCTTAATGTAATGTATAAAGAGCTGTATGCCTGTCTCTGTGCTCACATATGTATGTGTGGTGTTGTTTGTGTGGGTGTGGTTCGTTATTCCGAAGGTTCATTATTCCGAAGGTTCGTTATTCTGAACATGCAAATTTCCTATACCTGAGGGTTCGTTAATCCGAACATTTGTTGCATTATTCTGAAGGTTCGTTATTCCGAAAACGAAATCAGGTTCGTTATTCCAAAGGTTCGTTATTCCGAAGGTCTGTTTTTCTGAAGGTTCGTTAATCCAAAAAGAAAATCAGGTACGTTATTCCGAAAGGTTCGATATGCCGAAGGTTCATAAGTTTGAAAACAAATGCTTTTTCGAAATAGTGAACCTTCGGAATAACGAACCTTCCAAATGAAGAACCTGATTTCGTTTTCGAATTAATGAACCTTCGGAATAACAAACCTGATTTTAGATTTTGGAATAGGGAACCTTCGGAATAACAAACCTGATTTTGTTTTCGGAATAGGGAACCTTCGGAATAACGAACCTTCGGAATAATGAACCTTCGGAATGACGAATCTTCGGAATAACGGACCTTCAGAATAACAAATTTTCGGAATAACTGAACCTTTGGGAATAACGAACCTTATGAATAACGAGCTGTAACCATTTGTGTGAGTGTGCGTGGGTCTATGCGCACCCGAGTGTTGATGTGGGTGTCTTTGCATAGGTCTGTGTTTGTATGTGTGTGTGTGTGTGTTTATCACTAGTGCGGGTGTGAGTTTGTCCATGTGCAGCTGAGAGTGTACTGAAAAATTATCTGAAGATTAAAACCAAAGTCATCCATTATGAAGAAAATTTGCCCCACCACCCTGTATAAAACCAGGGAAATGGGAGTTTCCAACTCCCTGATAAAACTATGGATAAAACCAAACTGCTAATATTGGGGAGGGGGAGGGGGGGGGGGGGGGGGGTTAGTGGCTATCCGAGGCAGGAAGCAATAATGCCCCTAGGGTATACCATTATTCATGTCTCACCACTATTCTATAGTTCACATTCACAAGAATAATAGAGAAGAGATTTGCTCCCCTCAAAAAACATGACCTTCACTTCATGCAGAAGAGTGCAATGTGCATACATTATGTATTAGATGTCTGGACTTTGCATTTGGTTTTTAAGCCTTGTGAATAATGTATTCCACTGGTGGGCACTTAGCATATCAGTGGACTTACCAAATCAAAGATAAAGAAGCAGTATGGCGTTGTTTTAATAATGCATTATTAAATCAAAGCATATAAATTACACCCACATACTTGTATGTCCTAGGAGTTTGTACTGGTAGAAAAGAGGCCACTGAAGACAACCTACAGGTTCTCTGTACTCTATACTATAGACAAGTTTCATTGCATTTGTTTATTTTTTTTGTTATAGACCATTCATGTAGAAAGTAAACTGCAATATTGAGCACATCATGTTGATTTATGAGCTGGGTGATATGACAGTCTGGTACGCTCATAAAATGCACTTTTTATTAATGAATGATTGCCAATTAAAATGTAATATCCTGTGTTAGTAGTATCATATTACACTATAGCACTATGGACCTTCTCTGCACGCTGTCTAGTTTTCACTTTTTATGAATAGCAAATCCTTATATGGAGTTATTTGTTTTGTACAATTGTACTAAATTATATATAAAAATAGATAACAGTTTTCATAAAACTTTTTTGAAAATGGTAGGGATTATAATGGTAGGTATTACAAACTCAGTACCAGGTTTGATCATACACACTGTAAATTACACTTCGAAAAAGAGACTGGAAGAAATGTATAAACCCTTGACGTACAAAAGTATTGCAGACTATTTTATTGTATTGGTATGCAGTTTGTAAATTGTACCACATAGGCCTATGCATGCATAGCTGCAATGTCACTACAGCTCTTGTTTGCAGTATGTTTCAATCTAAATAAGATAACAAACATGTCTCAAAAATGTCCCATTGAAAGCAGGCAAAATAACACACATACATATATACAAACGCAAACGCACTAATGGCCACATTTAGTTGTAGCACACACACACACACACACACACACACACACACACACACACACACACACACACACACACAAACACACACACCCACCCATGTGAACACCCACACACACTCAATTTACTTATTTGTGAACATACAGCCACACTGTATATACAAACACAGAACCCACACATACATATGCACAAACAAAATACACACAAACCTACCCACACATATGCATCTACTCACACTTACGTATACACATACCCACACACACGGTAGGCCTATATATTGTATACAGGGCTGAGTCACTTCACTGGGACATCCCTTTGCGGGTGACATGTGTGAGGGAATGACTGTTTATGAATAGGGTGCTGTATATCCGTGGTTCAGAGATGGTGAGATGGTGAGATGGTGGGTTTTGGAATAACAACCATAGCTGGATTGGGATGCTTGATGCCGTGAATACAGATGCTTGGTTGTGAATGTTGTTGATGAGGGGTAGGCGTTATAATCAGGGGAGTGGGACTCCCATATTCTTGGAATAATCATGGCTTTTATCAAAGAGCTCCTTAATGAAATCCATCCATGGTATAATAATCGGCCTAGCTGATGAATGTGATGGTTTTACGAAGAGGCAATTACTATATTCACTCCTTGCCTTGGCATGATGGGTTGTATCTTGCTTGATGTTGGAAACCCTTTTCCATTTAGATACTGTACCAGGGAAAACACAAGGTAATTACACATACATGGGGACACAAACATTCACACCTGCAAAACAAACATAGATGCATGAACACACACACATAATATATGCTTTTTAGAGTTTAGTCACTGTATGGGATACCCCTTTTGACATACACACATACTTAAGTACAGGGTTTAGTCGCTATATGGGGACACCCATTGAATCACATACACACTGACGATTTAGTCACAATGCATGGGGCATCCCTTTGACTCAAGGGATTTGGGATGAGGGTTCGGGAATTGTTTATCATGAAGATGTTTTGTTATCAATAGTGTGTTCAGAGAGATGGGAGGCTGTGTCGTTTGATAGATCCAAATGACTCTACTTGTAATGATTCAAAGTCATTTTTTATCATCTTATTCATAGTAGCTAGCAAATATTTGCATGCCAATAAACATTAATAGCAAAAGTGATAATAGCAAAGTCATTTATAACTTTAGTAAGAACATTAATTACAAAACACTATAAAAAACATTAATAGCAAAGGCAAATGGCAATTGCCATTAAGGAAAGGATTTGTTATATGAAAATAAAACATATTGTATGATCAGTTGTTAATTGGAAATGCGCTATATAAATATCAATTGTTATTATTATTATTATTATTATGATAAGCTAACAATTTTAACTTGCCAGCTTTTCCTCAAGCAAATACTGCAGTATTGCATAGCATCTGAAGATGGAGACTTAGGTATATTGGTTAATTTTACTCATGAAATTGTTTACAGATTGAGGTACAGGCCTCTGGGCTACATGAATCAAGCAATAGTTGTAGTAATGAATTTTTGGTGTGCCAATTATGGGGTTTTCCAGGAGCAAAAAAAAAAAAAAAAAGAAATAAGAAGAGAAAAGAAAAGAAACACAGTCAGCACCTGCCAGTATGCTAAAACCACAATTTCTCTTCAAAACTGATGCAGTGTGTTAACCCATTTAGGACTGGTAATGGAAATACTGTTGCTTAGTTTTGAGTGGTTACATGCTAGATTTAGAGGGTTATTATAAAGGATATAAAGTATATAAAGCCTGATGTAATTTACACATCAGCACTGTAATATTTTAGACTAGAAGTAGCTCTTTGGTATAATGTATGTCATGGTGTAGCAACGAATGTGGTAAAATGTACAAAAGAAAAATTTCTTGAAATAGTTTGCCCCGTCTGATTGAAAACATACAAATAATCATCATTTATATTTCTAAAAATGTATCACTGTACAGGTATAGATACTTTATAGGCTTCATCTGTATGTAAAAAAAAAGTTAGCTTCATCGTAAAAGTGCAAATCTATTACAATTTACAGCAACATATTTCTACAGCATATTCTTCATGAAAAAAAGGTGTGGTATTTCACTCATTTTTACTCCTACTGAACGAGGCACAAAAATATGATTTGATTTATATGTCTGCGAATATTTAATAATTTGCCAATAGTGTATTGATTATGCGTACAGACTCGGAAGCCCAACGCATGTTTATTGATTGTAGGATTCTGTGTGACAAATTTAGCACATCATTGGCGGATATAGCCATGGGCCGTCCTCTATGGCATAACTACCGTAAAACTTCACCAATAGGCGGTATGTGTGTAAATAGTTCCCTCTTCCGTCCACAATGATCCAGTATAATGAATATGTATCTAGCCTTTTGTCAACGATCTTCGAACCGGTCTTAATCCCGCCTTAATAAATATTCATGATTGCATAATCACGCAAAGTTGAAAAAGGTAACCGCTACATAGGGTTAAAAACCCATCAAAGAAGCAGAACTTGCTTTTGGGTCGGTGGTTGGTGCTTACAATTTTAAGGAATAGATGAATGACGGTATGTAGGTTCAAGTCGCACTGGACGAGGCGTTTAATATTTTGTTTTTTATTTTTATTTATTTTGGGGTTTTATTTTATAGGAAATTATGTTTTAACAAATACCAGCGTTTTGTGCATAGGACTGGAAAGGATTTTTTT
>JAUELG010016767.1:0-11961 GCA_031471515.1 Dendraster excentricus | reverse complement strand
ATAATCCCCAGCCAATAAAAAAAAACAACGAACCCAAACAAAAAAAGAAACAATCAAACAAACAAAGACACGAACTACACACTACGTAAAGAAAACAAAAGAAAACCAAAAAAAAAAACTGTTTGTTTTATTCATTCGACGCGGTTTGATTTATATTTTGGCCCCAACGTTATCAAAGCGATTGCGCGAGTATAATCTTTTATTTAGCTCAATATCTACATCGCAAAAATATTTTGTTGTTGTTGTTGTTGTTCTGCTCTTTCTTGTATTTGCCATTGATGTTTGAATATTGGTGTTGATATTGTCGCAGTTTAGCATAATATTCCTGTATTGATTTCTTTCTGTGGTTAATGGAAAATATCGTGTCCGTCGCTCGCATATATCAAAAAGATGTCTCAATTTCTTTGTTTGTTTGTTTTTTGACGCGCTAAGATAATAAATAGTCAGGAATGGAAAAGGTCAGAACAGAGTCAACAAAATGGTTCCTTTTTTGATGGGTTCATTCATAAACTTGGAGACGTTGGCAATTTGAGAAGCCTTTCAGCTGATTTCTCTGGGGCGTTTTGTAAGACGTGTCTACATGGGTAATGGTGATAGAACAAAATAAACATCCTCCTTGTCTGTTATTTGTATTATCTTCCCCCGTCGGCGCGGCGGGCTGACAACTCAGTGCACCGCTGACATTTCAAAACTCGCCATTACTACTCCGTCAGAATCAGATCGCAGAGTTCATAGAGTATTAGTTCATCGATTCCCGGAATGTTTGATGCATTAGTTCATGTTTCCATCTCGTATGCATTAATCTGGAGCTGTTATCAAAATATGGATTTGTTCTTTAAGTCAGACAGCACACTATATGCATTGGAATTAAAGAGGACAAATGATACTTATTCGAAGTCACAAAAAAATTCATTTCGGTTTTCACATATTTGTCTATCATATTGGTTTCTGCTAGGTAACCTCTTTCAAAAAGTTGGCGAATGTTTGAATTTGTAATTGACTAAAACAAAGTACTATCCTATTATTATATTGTTTTGATTGGGTTATTGGTTGTTTCCGCTTGACTAAACTGCCAAAAGAGTCAACCCTAAATCGAGACCCAAGAGAGTAGGCTAAACCTTTTTCAAAATATGAATGATGTGAATTAAATTATTTCTTTATTTTATATTTCCCGTTAGAAGATGAGGCCATACGACATACAGATGGGGGTGAATAAAGTGACATAACGGGTGCCTATTATTGGGGGGGGGGGGGGTGTAGGGGCAGAGCAAAAAATACCCGGTAACTAAGTCCAAAATGTTCTCGGAGGGGGGGGGGGCATAGCCCACAAATTGCCCGGTAACTAAGTTCAAAATGTTCATTTTCCCAGTGAACTTTCCTGCTGGATTTGGGGGGGGGGGCAGTCTGCCCCCCTGCCCCCGGCTGTTACGCCACTGGGTGAATATATACCCCGTATTCTCTGTCATCATTCTTATTCATGCAACAGGTTCTTCCCGTAGCAATTAACCACAAAATGTCATAAAAATTATGACGTTCAGTATAATGTTTATAAAAATCGATGAATGAAAAGGTCACATTCACATTTTCGTTTAACAAAAAAAGTAAATAAATTAATGAATGCATCAAATAAAATAACACCCTCTTTGCCTTGGGCACATCCTGAATGCAGTAACTCAATCATTGATTTATTGAGGCAATAGTGCTAACGAAGTTAAAATGAATTATTTCTTATCATCAAGTTCATGACTGTGTTCGTGATACATGCAGTATAATTTTATTTGATAATTTGAGTATTATTTAATGATTGGTTGGATTATTGAATTTGTATGTATAATAACCCAGTCGGAAAGAACACACTCATTCAAAGTCAAAACACACCGTGCTTCGTAGTGTGGACCACGATGTTAAATTCACAGTGTAGTCACAGTGCGAATACAATGCAACTCACACTGTGTACACGCTATGAGCACACTGTGGTATTACTGAGATACAACAATGTGACCGTGCCTTGTTACTAACTGTGAACACAGGCAGATACACACTGTGGTGATAGTGCCCTCACAATATATTAACAGTGTGTTCACAGTGTGTTTACACGGTGGGTGTCACAGTGTGTTTACACTGTGGGTGAGTGTGCTCTCAATTCCGACAGGGAAGATCCACATGCAGTTACTATGGTTATACCAATACAGAATGACAGATGTTGGTGTCTGGTAATCTGAAACGTCGTCGATAAAACACAGGAACCGGAGAACGTTGACATTCGCAGACAAAAACAAAATATATGCGAAGCGTACCTATACAATTTGATGTGGTATCAGGTATTTACAGTGATATCAGTTAGTCGGCCTTCGGTCAAGAATGTTGCACAAGCCTGCGCCCAAATTGATAAAAGCGATGTGGTTTCACATGAGTAGACGAGGAGGCACATAATATGAATAATCATGTCCAACAAGGGGCATGAGTTACCCCCGTTGTCCTGTACGACATAAGTAGGTGGCGTTCTTAATTCAAAAGGGCGCTTTTAATCTTGGTATTAATGCGCCATTGATTGGCCCGGTTCGTGCACACATTTATAGGAATAGGGAATAGATTTCTCAATATCGTTATTTGCTTTTAAAACAACATTATTTGCTTTGAAATATAGCTGCAAAGCTTATTGTGCTTATTACAAATACAAATTATCACATTTTTAAGATAAAAAGATTAATTAAAGTGATCAATATAAAGTGTCAGATATTGCACAGAATGACATTTGAGACTTCAATTCTATATCAATATCATTGTAAAATACATTTGAATGATTTGTTAAAGTTTGAAAGGAAACGACCACTGTTTACCTGGTGAAAAAACGAATAATTGTATGACCGAATACTGATGGCCTGCCGTACATTACTCGTCCGTTTGACGATACCCGCATAATTATCTCCATACTAAGGGCACATTTGAAAATATCTTACACTATTTATTTCGTCACCCCGGCCTCATAAGCAACACAACATGGCAGAAAAGAAACGAGGGAGCTCCAAGTAATTTTCGTGGAGTTAGACATTTTGTATATGGATCACTTTAAGCGCCTTTCGGAATTAAATCCTTCGTGTATAAATTTAACCCAGTATATGCCATATTATATCCCAAGCGAGTTCCAGCACGCACGCTTGATCAGCTTGTTTTACTATCGGGGGGGGGGGGGGGTTAAAACTTACCGAGTTCTCTGGAATAGAAGTCTTGCGTCGTCGCTGCATCGCTACTTCTGCGCAGCAGCTCGATGTCGACTGTGTCCCCTTTGAGATATGAGGCCTGCCAACAGATAATCACAAGACACAAACAAACGAGATTAAAAATATGTATTGACAGACGTATAAAAGAAACAATAGAGGATACATTCTAGAGAAAACATACGAGCGAACGATCAAGAAAACGTACGAACAAACTTACGAGAAAACATAATTTATGAGAAAACAATCATAACAATAAAGCGGAGAAAAGTTGAAGGGTGACGCGCAATCTATATAAAAACGTATACGAGAAAACACAATCGATTCAACATGATCAATAATTTACAAGTGTCATACCAAGGGTAGAAATTGAAACATAAGGGACATCAAGCTGTTGCGTGAGCGCTTTATAGAAAACTAGAAGGATAATTCATACGGAAGTTATTCGGACAAATCTACGGTTGTAGGGAGTCCCTAGGGCTTCGCATATAGATCGAGGAGGAATCGATTAAATGCTTGACAAGTGTCATACCAATGGTACCAACTGGCAAAGAGGGGACATCGATATGTTTTATCTGCAATTCTGAGGGGGAAGATGAATATTTACATGTCTGTAGTGAAATCTAGAAATGTACAAGGGTGATGATTATTCAGGCAAAAGACCCCGGTCTCTGCCTTATCACCAGCGGCATAACAGGGGTGCCTTGTCAGAGGGGGCAATTTTCTCTTGGAGGTGGGAGGTGGTTTTGAGGCAGATTTTACCTGTTGACAGTGAAAATTTCCCTGTCAGCATGCAACAAGGACTGATTTAGCATGATTTTCAAGTTTTTTTCCCGGTCAAATCTCTCAGGGGGGAGCAACCTGCCCTCTTCCCTCCCCCCGCCTGTTACGCCACTGCTTATCACCTCCCCTCTGGCCAACTCTGCCTCCATGACCATTGCATCTAATAATGTCTCCATTAATAATCATGTATCTATGTTTCATATAATATGAATATAAGGAAGGAAGTAAAGAAAGTGTGGAAAATAACAATCTGGAATAAAAAAAAAAAAACTTACTATGAACAAAGATATCATTGGAATCGATTGAATGTTAGCATGCATGACAGTAACATATAGTAGTCAGTGTTAACCCTGGAGGGGGCCAGAGAGGGGACATTCAGTTTTGCGTCAGCAGCATATTTGTATCACCAGTTCTAGTTCGGCGTCTTCGGAATGTTACCCTGAGGTATGCGTTTGTCTATAACAATGGACAAGATGAAAAACAAAACACGAACTTAGAATGATATACTATTGAAACACTTCACCAATGTCTCTAAATACTTTGATAAAAAATGAATGATCGTTCTCCACCGTCTTGCCCCCAGCCCCACCCTCGTTCCAAGAAATACAACTCGGATTACCGAACCTGAGAAATGTGCGTGTTCAGAAAAACAAACCATCGGAACAGCAATCCTTCGAAATATCGAACCTTCGGAATAACAGACTTTCGATATAGCGAACCTTCGGAATTACGAAGCGCACCCGTTCAAATCGTGATACAGGAAGTTGCCTGTTTCCTTTTTTATATGACACTGTCGAATGTGCACAACGACCACCCCGCCTCTAAATGTACCACCCCCATCCTTTATCCCTATTTGTAAAATTGTAGAAACATGTATAAAATATACGGGAATGCATTGAATACTGGAACGATTTTAAGGGAATTTAATGTGGATTTTAAATGTCAGTTGAAAAACGGCAACCCATTACCACGAAACGCTATAAAAGAGGGAAATACCAATTTGCAACGAATGTTTTACCACCAAACATAGAAACAGGCAAGGAGAAATCTGAACGCTGACGGATTAGAAATAAAGCTCCAAATGATTTAGCAATTAGAACGTAACTAAAAAAAGGAAAAATACATTTTATTGCCAGAAAATCGAATTTTGTAATGAAAAACAACGTACAAAAGGCTGCTAACTTAACAAAGGGGGAAAAGGGGACAGGTAACCCGTCGAGGACGAATTGATTTTGATATAACGTGCATTCTCCATAGACTCAAGCACGAAATATTTCGGAACCAGTCCTCAACGGGTTAATAGAAATACGAATATCAAATCGGATCGGTCGACCCTTGTGACAGATTTGGGCCTCGTAATTGGTCTAGATTTCGATGCGTGATCGATACTGGAAAATATCTAAAAGGCAAATGTGCGTGACCGGCCTCCTGGCACGAATCCCCTGCATGTGCATGGTGGTATTATCACGTATACACCCGTCAGACTACCGGCGATCTCGCCGCGCTTCTAATCCCCATTCATAAATCTGGCTGTCCGGGGCGAAGCATTGTACGAACGAGTATTAATGACGAATGAATGCATGGGAGGATTATCGCGCGTGGATGAAACGGTAGCCTCTCATGCATGAACATAGTTACAATGGCTCTCTGATCAAAAGTTGACTAGGTGCAAGAGCGTTTTCGACGTGTTCAAAGCAGTCGTGGAACCGCGGCGCTCTAGCACCTGGTCAACTTTTGTTCAGAGAGCCATTGTATGTGCATTCATGGAATAATATCTATTGAGGCATGTGATATAATCTTTCTATTCAGATCCTCCTTAGGCAAAAGAAAAACATTCCAGTACCCCTGGTCAGCTATTGTCTAGAGCGCAGAAGCGTGGCGAGGTCGTGGCTCTAGTGTGACACCGGCCTAATCAGTCTCATCATAACGTACATCGCTCATGACTGTACATAGGGCTCCGCTAAAAATGGGCGTAGCCATATGAATCTCAGTGCATGTGGTGGGGAGGGGGGGGGGGTACAATGTATAGCGGGGATGTCCAGTGGCCTAGCCACATTATATGCCGTACGTGGCCCCCAATGAACAAAAATAAGCACTACATCACGAGGGTAAAATATTCTGATATAATGAAGATATGTACACAATGTAGTGTGTCTACACAATATTAACAAATGTGGACCTCTTACCCCCCCCCCCCCACACCCCACTCAAAATAAGATTTAAAAATAAATTTAAAACAAATTAGTGTTTTTTAATACCCTGCTAAGTAACCGGGTGCCATGGCACGCGCGCGGGGGTGTTCAATGCAAATATGTTCTATGTGCTGAAGTATTCCGCACTTTTATAATTATTTTCGTTTCACCTTCTATAATCAATTTGATTCAGCCCCATGTAAAATGACTTTGCAATGGTCAAGGGGGCAAGCGTGCCATATGCTACCTGTGAACTGGTGTATTGTCTTATTTACCCATTTATCACGCATCTGCATCGATATTATTCTATCAAAGTAATTATTACTGACATACGAATTATTAGACGCAAATATTGCAGCATTGGTGCATAAACAAAACGATCATGTTCATTTTCTTCGATACTCAATAGTCATGATAGTGTTGCGTTGTAAACTCTGTACAATGCATTGCCATTAGAAAAAAAAAATCCGCAAAAACAGGTCATGCGCATGCTGACGAATGTTGTTCTGTAATTATGTATTCAGTATAGAAATAATGTAGAATTCAAATAAAAAGGAAGGAATTATCATCCAACCCATCACCATCTTCCTCCGTTCATCATCAATACCATCACCCCTGTTTTTTCTCTTTATTTTGTACTCCGGATGTCGTTCATTGATTTCGTTTGTTTATGATGAATCTGTCGACTATTGATATTCAGTCTCCGGGGCCCATGGACAAAAGTAGAAACAATCAATATTGATGAAAATTCATTATAAGTTCCTCTAACTTTAATCATCAACATTGTTGCACTGTTGTGTTGCGAATCATTTTTGTTCATGTGTTCAAGCCATGCAGTATACATAAACTATGTATGTACCGCTAGTTCAATACAGATTATGATGTACATGATATTGCGCAATATAACAATAATTCTGCTTTGATAACATTATTTACTTTAAATCTATCAAGGCGGTTCGGTGATAGAGATCATTCTGTTTCAGCCTTTGTATTGCCATGGATACATTAATTCTAAGCAACAGGCAAAGCCGCTGGCAAAATACACAAATTAAAAACTACGTCATGAAATAATGTTTATCAAAATACATCATTGTGTGCTAATATAATCTGCTAGTGGTGTACATTTATGGAGGAGACCCTGGGACTGCAGCTTCACTCCCCCCCCCCCCGTTCACCCCACTAAAATGCAAATGTGGTATAATCACTTACAGATATTGATACATCAATATTCATCAAGCGACAGAAAGTAGGTTTCAATAGAACTGCATGCTGTTAACAATCCCAAACTCCCTATCACAGGGATTTTGAGGTATAAAAACAGCAGGAAAAAGGAAAAAGAAAATAAATTTTGTAACGCACCATGCACTGAATCCTTTTGAAAGAACCGCCAAAGTATGAGCATGGTTCCTTATATTGATATTGGCCCTGGATCTTACTTCTGTTTATGTTATTTTTTTTTATAATTTAGATAACAAATCGAGTTCAGTGAAATTTAAGTTGAATCTAAACGTTAGATAAATATCTATATTTGAACGACAGACGAACCAAAGAGACCTCTTATCGTGTTTTTTTTTTTTTTTTTTTTATCATGGTTACTGAAACCCAACAGTTGTCTTGGCAACTCCAAGAGACAAATATTTAGCTTATCATTATCTGTTTACCAATCTGTGGGGCCTAGATGTTAATACAATCAGGCTCAATATTTTTTATATCGTCTACTTTGCGATATTACCTGTGCTGCGAGTGTTAGTTTTTGGTTGAATTAAACATGGTTTTTGCGGGGGACTTGTTATGACAATATTAATGCACACGAGGATTACCCACGCATTCTATGTAGATTCTTACTTTATTATGTTGATTGAATTCTTCAGAAAGGTTATGATAACATCAACGCACACAATGTTATTCTTTTAGCATAATTGTGGTTATTCTTTTAGCATAATAATTGTGTTTATTTCATCTTGCAAAGATAAGTTGAACGACTGGAGAAACGAAGTGTTGGAAATGATGCAGAAAATTTCGAGTTCTCAAAAAGCATTCGACGTCATGCATGCAAAAAGCAGTCTTGTACACAGTTGCTATTTTTCAATCAATGATTATGATAAGTTCAAGTAAAGATTATCACACTGATTAATATCATACATGTAAGCATTTTGCGGCTCCGCAAAACAAATTTTGTATTTTGAGGCAGCGTAAAGTGTAACAATGCATTTGACAAAACAAAATTATATTCTGTGAAAATAACTGCGATGGTTCTATTTTACGAAAGAAAGTTCACTGTCTCCATGGTCTGGTGATATCTGGAAAATGAAAGTGTTGACAAAATATTCCTGAAAATAACAATTTGAAAACATTTAACTCAAATCAATTTCGTTGGATCAAATTCTGTTTGATGGTGTGTATGCTTTGCCGGGATTTGCCTGTTTTTATTGCTATAAATACATTTTATTTATAAATTTGGTCAATATTTCATCAAGTAATACCCTATCATTATTTCATTTTGGTTTTACCTTCGGCATCAATTCGCCGAGTTGATGAAGAGAAGGGCGCTATTAAAGTCAAGTGTGTATGTATAAACCCAATTCACCTCTATTTTGCTAGCTAAAAATCGACTTCACGCACTGTTATACTAGCTTCTGAGCATTACGGACATTAAAAGGGTTTCATCGACGAACACCCAGCAACATGGCTTTATAGCTAAGTTGATAGAGCACCGGTCTAGCTATTCGGCAGTATCGAAGTTCGACTTCGAATACCAAGAAACCCTATTTTCTTTGTTCAGTTTCATTTTAAAAATATTTAAGTATTTAATTGATGTTTTATATGATTTGTTTAGTACGCTATTGTTTGATTGTGATGTAAGAAGCAAAAATATCCTAACAATGAAATAAGCATGCATGCGTCATCAAATTAGCGCACTACTATCAGAAAGTTTAAGAATTACGTCTAAGCATAAAAAAACGCTGAATAACCGCATGCCTTCTTTTATGAATTCAAAGTTTATTTACTGAAGATCAAACAAAAAGCATTATTGATATGAATAGGTTACAAATAGCATCACCTCATCAGTTACGATAATTAAAACCATTGATGAATGCAATATATAAATGTCAATCAACAATAGGCATTTGTTACCGATGATAAAGAGAAAGGTTGATATTAGACTCGCAAATTAATCTTGCTCAAGAAGTATTATACAATTCATCAGACGAGAGAGGTCCAGCTTCAAGGATAGTATATTGTTCTTCCATGATTATTTCCTGACGCTCTAGATAGGTATATTCGATGCAATAAATGAATAGTTTAATTCCAAAAGGCGCTAAATCCACTTTTTCTATTTCGGAGAAACAGAGGTTTCTTTATCCAACTTTGTACACATGCCTATGGGAATATGAAAATTTAACCTTTCATATTTTGATTTTTATCGTGTAATTCGTCATGAAATTTCGATTTCTAGATAGCTACGCTGGATTGAACGCCTTTTGGAATTAAACTCTTCAAATATACATCTTTATGAAAGGACGATAGTTTCTTGATTTGAAAGAAGAAACAAATGCCAAGTGCGCTCATATAAACATTGAGAAAGGACGACTCTTGAACTGAATGGCCGGATGCCCCTTCAGAAAACCCCTCTCACAATACTTGATCGTTGCTATGGCATCCCGCTGCGCGGACAAGCTTTATTGCCCGATCGACGTCTCTGCCAGGGAGAAGTAATTAATACCTTGCATGTTTGAATTGGATGTCATAAGACTAAGTTCACATTGTGCCCGAGAGTACATGGCAGCAGGTATCATGCGCATGTTTGCAGTTGTCAATTTAATGAAAATTATATGCGTGAAACTTTATTAATAATTATTATTAATCTCTGTTACATCGTTCTTTCAGAGAGAAAGTGACGCAGCTATTAAAACACGTAAACATGTAAAGTAGACATTCTTGGGGATTTGTTTGTACATAAATAAACGAATCCTCGACCTTCGATATATTAGACGAATGCTTGAATCCTATACAATGGCACGCCCACGACTTACGAAGTTAGTGTAGACGCCACGTAAATTTGTCAGCTCGCAGCGCGGCGCACTGGGCGTCATTATACGCCTCTCAATTTCGTATTAGCGCTCACAGTCAGAAGAAGGTAAGTGCGTCCTCTACTCGTGACGTCACGGCCTTTAAATTGCTCTTTGATTTCGTCGCTTCAACCGTGTACTTGAATTCGAATTGAATTCCCATCGATTTTTCGCCCTTTTCTTGGCGTTTAGTATCCAACTAATATCGCCGCTTCTAAACTGGCGTACCTGACATGCCTGAGTAACCCTTCCTGTACCTGTGATATAATTATAGTAAGCTCAATGACCTTGCTGTGCTAATTTATCATAGAGAAGTTTTAAAATACCGTGTTTGACTGCAGAGGAGGGTTAACTCGCCCTTTGTGGTAGCTAACACACGTGCATGGTATTGATGTTTAAAACATCAACTCCTAATGCACTTGCCAAACACTGCTTTAGCTCTAATGAAATTTAATTATTTATACAGTTGCATGCAAAATTTTGGACATTCTGGCAAAATGAGTACCATGACAACTGCAAAATACAGTATTACTAAATCATTCAAGGAGCCCACCTGCAATCAGAGCAAAAATCAAGATTAAATTCATAGTCCATCCAAAATTGCAACTTTGCCAGAATGTCCAAAATGCGAGGGGGTTGAATAACTGTGCATGTATGGCACTTATATGGAACTTATAGACTACCGCGTTATCTTATGTAGATTCGAAGTTGTTAAATGATGTTAGGTTGTGTTGGTGTGTTGGGGAAAATAAATAAATCGTCATCTTATACCTGCACCCTCCCCCCTCACGTTACCACGATCCCTTGTATAACCGCTACCCCCCCCTCCCAACACTCCTCCATAAGCGCTCGAAGCATTTGTTATCACAATTATTTTATCGCTGTGTATTTATAGTAAAAGTTTATATAATCAAATCAAGCATTTTCGTTATGGTGCGATAATGTATATCCATTTAGAGGATTTTGCCATTTGCGTATTTAACTCTGTATAATAACGACGAGCTAATCTATATTTGGAGAAGTTGCGAGAAAACCTTATTTGTTTAAAATGAATAATTCATTATGTTTAACCATCATTCGTTTTCGATTTAAACTATGGATTCTCCTAATTGGAGAATATGGATTTGTCTTCTCCTTATCTAAGTATTTCATAGATTTATAGGGATTTCGTTCGGAGCTGCTGTTGACACATCAGACGCCTTACAATTAAAGAAAATGCACTCCTTTTGCTCGAAAAAAAGTTCAAAATATGCCAGATATTTGTCTCATTTGTACGAAAATTCCATAATGAGCTAATTTAAGGACAAAGGCAACAAATTAAATTACACTAACCATTAACATTTAACATTATGAACTTAACCCGTTGAGGACGAATTGATTTTGGTATAACACGCATAATCCATAGTCTCACGCTCGAAATATTTCGGGACCAGTCCTCAACGGGTTAAAATGATATCTGATAGTTTGATTTTGTAATTATTTTGTCTAGTAACTGCAGATCCTTCAATGGATTTCGTTTTTTTCAATTGATGTTCACAAATAAAATATAACATATATGTTTGGTTAAGTACATTCAAAGTGGTTTAATCCGATTTGCATATGTAGTGAGGTAATCTGTCCTTAAACCTAAAGAACAGTTGTGGGAAATAGCTTTATTGGTCGAAATGATTGATTAGCATTATTATAATAACATAAAAA
>JAUELG010016657.1:0-11962 GCA_031471515.1 Dendraster excentricus | reverse complement strand
TTTATGGAGGCGCAGCAAAGCTAGCATATTGCGACATATTTTGGTGGTAAGTATTCCATGATTTTATTATTTTAAAGGCGCTGAATTCAGCTGCACAAATGTGAACTTTTTTTTTTTCACTTTTGAGTGGCGATCCTCGGAGTTACAACTAGTATAAACACGAAAAAGATAAATTTTCGTAATTTTTTACAAAGAAAATATACATTGCTCAGGTTACTAAGCTAGAGGATGATTTCGCTCTATTGGAATAACCGTCTCCATTATGATTTCAAGTAAAGCATAACTTCTGATCAATAATAATTATGTCAATGATTTCATTATTTCATTTTCAATTTCTCAGTCAGTCACTCAATGTTCGTCAATTGAATAACCACAGACAATGACAATCACAGTTTCAATTTAAGAAACCGTATCACTCAGTGTATAATATGTGTTTGAAATAATGTATATTGGTCATGAATTATGCATTATTATGCAATGGTCGGCTCAATCTTCCATGGTGCATGGCGCCATGAACATTTTGCTTCGCTTTTGCCTTGGCTTGGTACGCGGATCCAGCTGTCCTGTTCATGAGTGATGGTGAATGGTGCATCAGATATTTGTGGCGATTCATGCTTTAAACTGTATAAGTCACTATTATCATCATACATTATACTTTTCTCTCGCTCTCTCATTTACAGCTGATAGCACCTCGGTCAAATGCACAAAACTTGAGATGTTCTGGAGCTCTAACCCTTCCCACGAGATGTCTTCATACTACATCTAGAGGCACTTTGTCCGGTCCAATCCGGTTTGCATCAAGCAAGGAGCCCAGCAAAGATACGTTGATCTACAATGGCCCGCTCAGCACCATGGTTAGGCTCATCAAATTTTTCTCCCTATCCACGAGCATCATCAGCTCGGGACTTCTTGCTGCTCTATGTATGGCGAACGACGGCGGCGTGATGACATACGTCGCGGGAGGTATGTCATCTCTCATGATCTTCACGCCCCTTATCCTGCACTGGTTCACGAAAGGATACATAACGCGGATGTACTTTGACTTTCCGACAAAGACGTACACAGCCTGCACGTACGATTTCTTCCTTACGGACAAGACGATGGATTTCAAGCAGAGCGACGTCAGTTTGCCTAGTGTCACCAGTGCGGTATCATCGTTCGCGATTCGCGGCAAGCCCATGCTGGTTGATCCAAGGGGTTTCCTGAACCCCAACCACTACAGCCACCTCATGGGCTACACGGACACTCAAGGAAATCTGTCGGCCGAAGAGGCGAGGAGGGCTTTCGAGTCAAGTTCTGGCGAATCATAGAACTTACAATTTATTCAAAAATTTGTGTTAAATTGCTTTCTTGAATCTTTATTGTCCCAGTTTGTTTGATACGATTGTGAGGTATTATTATGCCAATTTGAAACCATGTAAAGATCTGTGATACATTTTAGAAGAAGGCCTGACTTTATAAACATAGATTGGAGTATTGTAGATCAGCTGGACTAATAGTCAGCATTGGAAAAGGTGTTGACCAAACTACTGGATCAAAAATGTGAATGTTTGATTGGTAAAATATAATCCTTGATATCATTTAAACAGAAATTCACAAAGGTTGAAAAATTCTTTGCGCGCTGCCATTATTTTGGCTGAAATGTCGCAGCCTAATTTTTTCCCAGAGATTAAGTACCTGTGGCTACACTCTCGATAAGTTTGCCTTGAGTATCAATGGATGATTTCTTCACCATTTGAATTTTGCTTTTGCGTGTGAAGAAACACTGACTTATTAGCCTTTATACAATTAAAGCTGTTATACAGAGCCTTTACTGATTCATGATAATTGATTTTGTTATTAGTTGAGGACACCTTATTTAAACCATTGCCTGATTGTATGACACTGATATGTATGTGTAATCAAACTCGATGGTTACTCCTGTATGATTAGACTTTGTTGCATCATTGATAGCATTGAGTTTTGTATATTTAGAGTCAGTCTACTTCACTTTATAAACATAATGTTCACAAAAAGTAAACAGCCCACAAATAATTAATCATAATTCCTGTAAAAAGAAGTCTTCACATTAGAGATCTCCATCACTTCCAATCAGACTGAGCCAATCAGACAGATGAAGGCAAAATGGCTCAATTTCAAAACTCCAAAGACCTTACATGCATGTCTGTGTAGGCTATCAAATAAAATTTGGTTAAATGCTCTGATTATGATCTGTGAAATATTACTGCTTGAAATTCCAGCTATTTTTATTTATTAAGGGCACATGATGTTCAATGGATCGATTGACTGTAAAACGATGCAACTTGAAATGTCTGAATTTGAAATAAAATCTGTAAATTATCATTTTGTTTTAAATTAGTGCTCAATCAAGCATTTGTAATGGTTATCCTTTTGTGGTACACATATAATTTACATTATAATCATCTGTGGACATCTTTTTCAAGATTAAATGTTCAAATTGGTAATGAAATCATGAGGATTTGTTATGGGAGGGCTTACTTTTTCATCACAAGATCATCACAATGGCAATTTATATTTTGCCTATTTTCCTGTTAAAAAGGGAAAATTGGTATGTTATTTACAGACTACGTGAAATGTTCATTCATGTAAAAAAATAAGAAACATAGAACATTAACATTTGTGTGAATGCATTCAGATTAATCGTCCTGGGGGTGTTGCATAAAGTGTTGGGATTAGTCAGAAATCTAAAATGCACCAATCTTATTGGATCAAGAGAGTATGTTTTCTGACTTTCGATCAATTGCAACCCTTTATGTAAAGGCCTGTAATGTTGTAATATGGATAGAATTTGAGTCATTTTGCCAATGTACTGCATTTCTTTTATCTCTGAAAGGGATCTACATCTACATGTAGTAACGATGTACAAATTCTCAAAATTCAATTGACATTCTAACAGTGCCCTCGTACATTGTTGTATTCGTATTAACAATATAAACATGGACAGGTTTGGGGTGTAACTGTGTAATGAATTTGTAATCATCACTTGGCATTTTTGTTCATTACTTGGCCATATAACTTGAACTTTCCACACAGGTAACAACAAAATACAGTGTAACCAATAATTATTTGGACACCATGACAAATATGATGCTGAACAAATTTTGAAGCAAATGGGTAAAAAGCTGCCTGAAATTGATTGGATGTGCTTATTATGATGCTGCTTCGTTGAAATCAAGATGAAATATAACGACCGTTTTTGAAAAAAAAAAAATTATCAACATGTTAGTTTCCCATTTTTGAAGGTGTCCAATTAATTAATACACTATACATAGTATCAATCATTCATCACTTTTTGCACATGTCAACAAAGTCACCTGGGCCCCGTTGCAAAAAGAGATCAAATTGATCGTAAGTTCTGATTAATCGTAAGTCAGATCACGTGTTCTAGATGCGCAAATCTGATTGGTTGAAACGCATAAATTTTCTGACTTACGATCAATTATAATTTACGATCGATTTTATATATTCCTGCAACGGGGCCCTGATCCCATTAAAAGAAATTTCTCTTCCACTAATTAGCACTGGTCACCATAATACAAAATATTGATGAGAATTAAACATGCAAAAAAAAAAGTGAGACTAAAGAACTTAATTTCACTTCATTTGTTTTTATTCAAAAATGAATGTATGAATAATGATTACATCAATGCAATGACAAATTCATGAGCAGTTACAAAATGCATAAACCAATCAACGTTATATGTAAAGCAAAATCAAATCGATTTATTCACCAATGAATACAAATACAATGTTTTTCAAATAAATTTGGCAGGTAAAAATATGATTTTTGTAAACACACTAAGTACACGTACATAAAGTATAGTAAAAACAGGGCAACATTCAATGTTGAACATATTTTGGGCTATTTACATACATCGACAGGGATACATGATTTCTAAAAAGCAATTTTCACTTTGAAAGCTTGCCTCCTAATAAGACCACTATGAGCTTCACTTTTAGTCCTCGAGATTTACAAGAAAGCACCATGCTTTAAAAAAAGGTATCTTTGGCAAAGTTTCATATATAAAAAAAAACATTAAAAGATATTTGTAGTTGCTGAAAAAATAAGATATTAATTGCACCTTTGGTGAAATCGGTGGTATATTTATAATAGTAATACATGCACAAACAGATATGCACAATCAATCATTTCCCAACCCCTATAAACCAAAATATTTAAACATACAGGCAGTCATTTCTACTTTACCCTACGATTAAAAAAATAAATGAGTATACCACTACACCTAAATATAACCTAAGAAAGCCTAAGCATCATATAAATAAAGATATAATTTTTGTAAAGATAAAACACAAACATGTTTCATCACTTTCATCTATTTAGTTAATTTAAGCAGAGAGGAAACTTGACCAGAATTCAATCAGTTGGACAAAATGAGCAAAGAAGCTAAATATGGTTATTTTGTGATGTTTTTTTATCTTGCAGTTTAAAAAGAGATATTCAAATTCTACAGTACTATACTGTTTAGATACAATTTTCAGTAAGGCATTCATGCAATATCGCTTACAAATACGACATTCACAAATAAGCCCGAAAATTACATCAACACTATGAAATTTAAACCATTTTTGCAATAGGTACTAAAATAATATACAAGCTGCTAATTTACTTCATGATTCACATTGTTGGTACAAGTTAGCTAAATACATACACATTCAAATGCTTCTTATCAAAATATACATGTATATAAACAACTGAGATTACTTAGATTCGCTTCTCATAATTATGAAAGTCATTGGAAAAAAATTGATTGTATAATACTTTCTTGATACACACATGCAGTACTGATGATCATTTTAAACTTTTATATTCATGTATGTTCTAATAACAGTGGAACCTCTTCATAATGAGGTTGTTGGGACCATAAGATTAATTGAAAAATAATTGAAATTCGGTTTCTAATTATATCAAGTAAAAACAGAAAAAATAAAGAGCTGGGACCAGTAAAATAACCATGGTTATAACAGGATGTTGTTATATCCGACCTCGCTATAACAAAGTTCCACTGTATTATTATGGTACACTATGTTTCTATGGGCAAGGAGCAATACATAACGTAAAACTCTGTTTATAAAACACACCTTTTTTCCGTCAAAAAAGTTTCAAAGTGAGGGGTGCGCCTTATACACAGGTGCAGCAAAAAAAAAGAATTATTCAAATTGTTTTTTTGCACTTGGGGCCAGCAAAAATGTATTAAAGTCACATTTTGGTGGCATGATCGGGCAAGCAGATAAAACGAATTGACATAATGAGAAAAACTTGTTTTCTTTTATGGGCTTTTATGTCATGCTTCATCATGCTTTATCACAGATTTGCTTCATAGGAAAGAGTGATATAAGTTTTAAAAAGTATACTTATGGAGGCCTGTGTAGGAGAACACATTGAATGATGGTAATAAAAATATCTCTAAATGCATGGTAGAACACACTATAAATACAAACAATGAGTTGTCAGCCACTTATTTACTAGAAAAAATACCCTGTCAAAATGTAGTACCGATTAGCTTGCAAAGTGATTATCAGAGGCACCTGGGAATAGTCAACATTATTTATGACTGCTTTTATCTGTAAAAATCCAAAAGTAGATTTTCATTCCAATAGAATGGCCTTATAAATCCTGCCTGTCATATGTTTGAACAAAGAACATGTGCACCATTGTTAGTGTGCGTTAAGCTGTGTGCTGAGAGTTGGGGCATAGTTGTTTGATGCTATGACAGACAGGAACATCATGTTTCTTTATTATGACAATTACCCATTCCATTCTCTTTTTTTGGCCACACTATATATGAATTAGCCTCTTGCAAGTGTCTCCATTGTTTCTGCCCCTTTTCTAAGCTAAAGCTGGATACATTGTGTACCCAAATGACTATATATTATCTTGTCGTCTTTTGTACCATCGTCATTAAGCCTCTGAAGAAGATTCACCTTGCATCGAAAATTCAGGCCCAACATTGACCCTAAATTTTTATTATACAGCCATTATTTTAATAGGTAAGCAGTTTTTTAACAGCATATTGCATCATATATACGGTAATAACAGTATAGTAAAGAATATATATCTCATGACATGATTTGTCAAAAGTAAATGTTGCTTCCAGTAAATATTATGTAAGTATTTAAAAGGAAATTATATAATATCGCATTTAAAGATAATAACTTACTGCAGTTAGAAATTATGTACCATTTATAATAATAGTTCATGTCATAAAATTACATAGAATTCATATAATACGTCCAAGTCAAAGGTTATAATCATACTTCACATTCTAATAATTACATCAGTTTAATGATCAATAAGTTCCATTGTTTTCCCCGTAGATCCAGGGCCCAGTTGCAGGAAGAATTACAATCCATTTTTTAAGTTGCAACTATAACTGCAAGTAAAACAAAAAATGTCAATTTGAATCAACATCACATGATCAGACTTGCAATTAATTGAAATTTTACAATCAAATTAACAGTCTACCTGCAACGGGACCCAGTATGGACAAATTAGTCAAGCGCTATTGATTATTCAGGATTTGGTTGTCAGAGAGTGACGAGCTACCTACCTACAATTTTCCCACGCAATATCATCCTCACCGATTGGATTGGATTACATCAATAGCGCTTGATCAATTCATCTAAATGGACTAGATGAAGATTAAAATAATGATAGTACAAAATAAAGAGTTGTCTGTTCTTAGTGGCAAGAATAAATTAAGTCTCATCATGATTTTATCAATCCCTTCCACAGATAAGATATACAAATTTGTGCAAACATTATATAAATGTTTACATACACAAACACAAAACACAATACACAAATACACAAACAAATAAACAAAGTGTTATTATCTGTATGCCTGTTTCAGGCAACTGCCTATCATATACTAATACAATTATGGGCTAATTTCTAACAAATATATTGTTTCTTTAATACGCACACACGCACACAGGCGCCCACACACACAAACACACACATACACGTTTGGCAATTAAAAGAATATCTATATTAATTCTTGGCTGTCCATGATTTTAAATCGATGGAAAATTCAACTTATTCCGTTGAAAATTCAATTCTAATTTGTCCATGATAATTTTTTTTTTTATAAATCAACAAGTTTGAAAATACTGACTGAAGTCAAAATCTGGCTTTTAGGCTATCTCACACACATTGGCAGCAACAGGATATCTATTATCCATAAGAATAATAATACTTATACTTATGCAATCAGACATGCCAGTTTTAGAAAGTTAAAGGAACTACAGCATCTGGATGGCCTAATTTTCACAATTAGGCTCTCAATTTTTCCTCAAGTAAAAGAAAGTAGCAATCATTTCCTCTAAAATCAATAAATCTTTTATCTAATCGTCCTCGGAATGTCTCTTTTAAATCACCAAATTTGATTATGCTGCCCCCTATTGGTGTGACATCATTTTAAGAACTAAGCCCCATAGTCTCTGTACACAGTCATAACCCCCGTCCCCCTCTCCTTGTACTTGGGGCTCGGGCTTGGACAATCAAATTTACCTTGCTGTATTTAGAGGGTTAGTTATATCCAAGCTCTTTATAAGCAGGTTCCCCTGAAATACATTGATGCACACCAGCTCACATCTTAGTGGTCATCACCTTTATCTTCCTCTCCTTGTACCTAGGGCTACGGCTTGGATGATAAAAATTACCTTGTAAGATGATTTGATATATCCCAGCTCTTTACAACCAGGGGTGATATTTTGCAAGGATCTTAGACTGTGAAGTTGATCTTAAGACCTCCCTAAGATCAATTTTGGTATTCTGTAATACAGTTGGTCTTCTAGTTGATCTTTGGTGATCAATAAGATTAACTAGAAGAAGTGTCTAGGGTGACAGCTTGGACAATCAAAATTACCTTGCAGAATTGCAGTAGAGGCTTTGTTATATCCAAGCTGTTTATAACCAGGTTACTCTCCGATACGGTGATACAGTGATTCGCTGACCACTTCATATCTCGGTGGTCATCAACGTCGCCACTGCCTCCTCATATGGCGGCGGTGGGTCAAACGGGGGCAAGGGGTGTTTATAACCAGGTTACTCTGCGATAAGGTAATTCACTAACCAACTCATATTTCAGTGGTCATCACCGTTGCCACTGCCTCCTCATAGGGCGGCGGTGGGTCAAATGGCGGCAGCGGGTCAACCATCCCGGAGTCCGCCATCCCATTCACCTCCTGGTCGGTCATGCTCACGGGACCATAGCTTATCGTTGCCATGGAAGCGGGCGGGTCCACCATGGCCGAGGACGAGTTGCAGTAGGAGCGTACAAGGTAGGAGATGAGGACGGCCATCGCTACGATGATGGTGACGCTGATGCAGATGATTTTGATCGGGCTGGCTGGCCCGGGCTTTGGGGGGTAGGTAACTGTAAGTAGATAAAAAAGAAAGAAGACAGTAAGTCATCCAAGACATCCGTTTTGTGCTTTTGAAATATGCCCAGCAACAGATACACACTCTAGTTGGATACAGTAGAAGTTGACCTTGGCAATGCCCCTAGATCTTGCCAGAGTCTTCACTTCTAATATTTTGATCAAATATGTCCACAGGATCTTGGGATACCTACAAGATAATGTAATGAGACTTACGACTACAGTGGCAGTTATCCTTAGACCTAATTCATGGGGGTTGTGGGATTCACCGGTATCATCACTGAATTCATTTTAAAGACTTGGAACAAATAAAAGCATATCTAGTATTTTGATGATACCCCCAAAGACTACAAGACAATGTCTTGATAGTAACTTGGAATACGCCCTACCTTGAGTTGACCTTTGCATTACACCCAAGACATACTTGATGATACCCCAAAGGCTCCTTTTCTGAAATGCTCTCGCCATGGCAGATGCCTAAGGCAATGCCACCCCCCCCCCCCAGAAGACATATCACAACTACCAGTGTTATCAGTGCATTACCTTCTTACATTTTAACAAGCAACTGTCTTGAAGATACCGCCAAAGGCTACAGGACATTGTCCCAATAGTTAATTACTAGGAATAGTCTCCAGCTGGTAGTTGACAATGGCGCTGTCCCCTAGCCAACATCCCACAACTACCAGTGTTTTCAGTGTATTCACCTTCTAATAGTAGAACAACAAACTTCCAAAGGATCTTGATGATAGCGCCAAAGACTACATGACATTGTCCGAAGAGTTACTTACTTGGAATAGTCTCCAAGTGGCAGTTGACCATGGCGATGCCCCCTAGCCCTCATCCAGCAGTTGGCAGTGTTTTCAGTGCATTCACCTTCTTATAAACCGAACACAAAAAGTAACTTCACCCCTAAGCAATTGCCCATAATTTCAAAACGAATAATTATTTTAAGATTTCGTTTTGCCAATGCATCCATATGATAGTCAGGAAAACAATGTGTAAAATATAGAGGTAACCATTAATCCATGGTTGAGTGAGCACACATTAAAGAAAAAATAGTCATATTTCAAAATTCACAAAAATATTATCCTCATTACATATTATTGTGAGTTGGAAAATTAAAAAATGAACTGTTTTACAATTGCAATCAATGCATTTTACCACATGTGCCATCAAAATTAATGGAATATCACACAGGATTGTTTCATAAACCATGATCAATGCATTCCGCCATGTATGCGAATTCACAACACTGTACAGGCACGCGTAATACCTTGTGACTTTTGATTTGGGCAATTTTGTCCTTGATCTGTACTCATTCAGCCATAAAGTAATGAATATCTCTGATTTTTGCACAAAGCTATCATAACAACTATGCCAATATGCTGGTAAGATTTCAGCTTGAAACAATAATTAGTTATGAAATTATGGGCAATTGCTTAGGGGTGAAGTTACTTTTTGTGTTCGGTTTAGTTAAACAACGAATCTGATACAGACAAAGATTACGGGATGATGCCCTGATAGTTGCTTACTTGGAATAGTCTCCACGTGGCAGTTGACCATAGCAATGCCCCCCAGACCACATCCAGCAGTTGGCAGTGTCTCATTCACCATGAAGCTGCAGGCCTCGAGACCAGTCCCGTTGGCCCGCCTACAGTCCAGGACCAGAGGCGAGGCCGGAAGGACTGTCCACGGGCCATGGCCGGTGGTGTAATGGTCAGTGCCCGTGTAGCCCATCTCTTGGCAGAGGATATCGAGGCTGTCTTCATCCAGGGAAGAGACACAGAGGTAGCCCCAAGAACCGTTGTAGAACACCTCCGGTCTTCCAGCACTCTCGATCTCCAGACCGCCCGCAATGCGAGCATCAAAATCTAGGTAGAATAGAAACAACATTGGCTATATAATACCAAATCATTTCGTCTAGACTCTAACAAAAAAAGATATATGCATAGGCATCAAGTTTAGAGTAAATTGTTATGAAACCATCAAATCGAACAAACACATGTACGTATGAACATACTTATTTGTCAATTTCTTTCCTTGCTATCTGTCATAGCACCATGGCAAGTATAATCTAGGCTCTGAGCACACAGCAAAACACACAAATCAAATAACCCACTGACCAACCAACCAACAAACAAACTAACACACGCATGATAAACCTCACTCTTTGTCAAGTCAATACCTTGTGGATCTGCCAAAGCACCGTGACAATAAACTCCGGCAAAGTTATTGGGTGAGCACAGCCCGGGAGGTCCGTAGTGCTCGCAGTCCAGGATGCTGCTCTCCCTACCAGTGCACGATACGCTAGACATCACAACGGGGCCCTCCGAGCTTCCGTAGTCTGTCGTCCACTCGATTCCGTCGCTCTGGCCCAGCATCCTGCACACGACCCCAGCTTCCCGGTCACCAAAGTCATCCAGGCAGACCCCGCCCCACTGGTCCCACAAGCCGATCTCGATGCGCCCCTCAAACGGGTGGCCTGCGCCCACAAGTCGAAGCTCGTTGTCTGCAGATTACAATGACAAATTCATGAGCTGTTACATAGAGCATAAACCAATCAACATTGCAGACTACAGAGCGTTTCCAATTATTAACTGTCCAATGTGTGTTTATGACCTCTGCAATTTAATCCACAGTGAAAATGAATATCATGTGTCTTTGAAGTTTCTTTAAAATATTTCTACCGTCAATGGATCAGGAAGATATGGCCCATTAATAAAAATCACTGAATTAAAAAACATGTAGATGAATTATTGAAATTGTTGAAAAAATTGTACCTTTTGGTTCTTTGTAGCCGTTCCCACAAATGACGCTCGCCGTCTCTCTCTGATCGCAGGTGGCATCGTCTGGTCCACGAAACTCACACTGACTCAGGTCACTCTCGGTCCCATTGCACACCAGATTCTTCATGTAGGACCGGTGAGTGTTTGACCCAAAGTAGGCCAGCTTTGGAGCAGCTACTGCGGGCTCGTACCCGAGCTGACGACAGACCACGTTGGCCGCATTGATGTTCCAGTCCTCGTCGGAGCAGACGGTACCCCAGCGATGACCCACGGCCACTTCAAGCCGACCTTCGTACCGAGTCGTGCCTTGTACCAGGCGGACCATTGATCCTATATATGATGAGAGAGAACATTAGAGACATATTGCAGATGACCAAATAGTTAGGCCAAAAAAAAATTTGTCGGATTGATCCTATATATGATGAGAGAGAACATTAGAGACATATTGCAGATGACCAAATAGTTAGGCCCAAAAAAATTTGTCGGATTGGTGTAACAGGCAAATAAAAATTAGGGTAGGTAGGTCAGAATTTTTTTCTCTTTTTTTTCAGGATGCGCAAAAACACACATATTACACATAATTATCGCAATTTGAATTTATGATTTTATTTTTGATTTTAAACTTTTTTTATGCCTCCGCCAACGAAGTGGCCGGAGGCATTATGTTTATGGGTTGTCCGTCCGTCCGTACGTACGTCCCGTTTTCGTTCTCGCGATATCTCAAGAACCAGTTGACGGATCAATTTCAAACT
>JAUELG010016213.1:0-11980 GCA_031471515.1 Dendraster excentricus | reverse complement strand
AGGGCGCCATCAATCGACATGGTTACACGGTAAATTTTCTCGCGCCGCTCAACAAGTTAGATAAGAATCTTATCTATGTCCTTTCGTGCAGTTCATGTTTCCTGTCCGTCGTTTAAACCCCCTTCTCACAGTGTTATCGTTCATGTCTGTCTCTATCTCGTTTCTCCCAACACATCTTTTTACATCCATTTCATTCCGATTCCCCTTTTTCCTTTTCTGTCTTTACGTGTCTCGTTCCTTTAACATCATACTGTCTTTATATCATCAGTTTCTTTCATCCCCCTCTCTCCCCGCCGCAACTTTCGTCATGTTCATGTCCGTCCATTGTGTTGTATCTGCTCTCTGACCCATACCCCTTCTTCCTCCCTCTCGTTTTCTAATTAAAATGGCATATGAAATATGTATTAATGTCTCTCTTTACTTCCTCTTTCAATATTCCTTTCCCTTCACCCCCCTTTCACGTAACTTGTGTCATTATCTTGATTTTAACGCCATTCCCCCGCTATTTCCCTTAATATCTTCCCCATAAAATAACCCACACTTCTGTCAATCTCCCACTTATATTCGATTTCTTCATGTCACATTTTGATTGAATCCCTCCCCCTCTCCCTTTCTCTCTCTCTCGCACACACCCCCATTCCCTTCTTTCTGTTTATCTCTCTTAAACCTAAATGTCCCCAAAAGCCAGCGGCCGTACATGCCGTATGACACCCAGTAATTTGCGTGCTTTGGAGCTAATTTCTCGACGAATGAAACCTAAACTCATCTGTCCTGTAAAATTAACCGCCGATTCATCCACGGCGCTTTGGTTGGTGTATCTATGTCATGCCGAAGAGGTTTGAGTGATTTTCGTTTTGGTTGAATATGGCGTCGCTGAGATGGGGAGCAGGGTAATATCATAACCCTCACCCCACGCACCCTTTCGCGAAATTAAGCTCGCCCGTGAAGTGTATACTCCCCCACCCCATACAAGTCAAACTGAATATACACATTGTATGTACTGGGTTAGTGGCCACCCGTCTGTAGCAGCAAACCTTCGTATAGTGGTCACCCAAAGTTATCCATTGCACATCAAAACAATGTTAACAGTGGACACTGTTCTTACTTGACAGTTTACCTAGTGTGTCTGTCGAAAAGATCGTTCCCCCATCCATACACCCCCCTTATGGGATCCTTGATTCGTCAGTTGTGTCCCACCCCTTCCTCTTCCCAGATGGATTGAACATTGCACCACCACTGTTATATGACGATGGTAATAAAACAACGTCAATAGAGCTATATACGCATTTGGGAGATGCCGATATCTCCCGAGGTTTGTTTAGTAGGTTAATGTGACTGTTTATGACAGATTTATATACACATGCACGTCAAGCCTATCGCCCTTTTACCCACATCGGCGGTCAAAGGGTTGAAAATTACGTTTTTTTCTTCTATGCACAAATTAGAATTTGAAAGAACAATGTGCTTTATACAGAAATTACACATACAAATGTCCGCGCACAGAGCTAGCCTCTTGACAATGCTTGACGAGGCCTGTTTCGTTTGAGCCGAGTTGAATGCACGGTATGAATTACGCGGGATTGACTGGTCAGAGAGACTAAAAATGCACAATCTCGTGCCGAGAAGCATCGTGAATTCACCACTCGCCCGATAGCCTCCATCATGTGTCCAGTCGTTCCTGATCATGCATGCAGTGCAGCCATTTCTTGCTAGAGACAAGAAGCCGTGTTAAAAGCTATCACAGTGCCGACTCGATCGACACGATCTGACTGGTTTTTGGTCGGAGCGGCTCAGTATGCTTGCGACTACGGTTTTGCCAGTCATTGCTGCTGGCCGGAGGTCATTCGAGACCGATTCAACATGTTGAATCGTCTCCGACTGAGTGAAACCGTCTCTAGCCTGACTGAAAACCAGTTGTATCGGATCGAGTCAGCCCTGTGTGCGGTGGGCTTGAATATTGTTAGCAGAAACACGTACAGTATAATGGTTTCTCTCCAAAAAAAAAAAAAAAAAAAAACTGTTATACCTTTTGAACAAAATAATGTGATGACATATGTTTATCATGTTAACCCACTCGAGACTACGTTTTGTATAGCATGCATGTTCCAATGATAGGCTAGAATCGGTTTGGCTCAGTCGGAGCCGATTCAATACGTTGATTTGCCCTCGACTGGCTTTTGACGGGCAAAATCGGAGTCCTGAGGCAACGCATACTGAACCGATCCAACCAAAAGTCGGGTTGGGTCGAGTCAACCCTTTGCGCGTTTTGCTTCAGGCTTGCGGGTGACATGACTTTGTGTGATATATTAATTTATTGAAAATTATATACTGCATCACGTATCTTCATCGATGTAATGAGTATATATAAAATAGAGGAAACTGGCTAGAAATATTTCAATGATTGAAAATGAGCAAAGCAAGTAAGGATTCGCAGTGAATTGAACCCGCGACCTCCGGATTCACAGATCGTTACTCAAACAATCAAGCCGCGAAGACTTATATGGCGGGCGTTTCCATGAAACCATTTTCAGTGCTCAATTAGTCAGAAGCTTTATGAACTGGGCCCATCCCAAGGATATCTTAATTAACTTATCGATTATAAAGATTCACAAACACCAACGTTTGGTCGCAAACGTACGCAAGGAACTTGCATCTTGATTGTATAATTGACTGAGTAATGCGATCTCATAGAGGCATATCAACCATTATTCATTTTCTTGTATTTTATATATTTCGATATTTGATTGCTTGAAATAGAATAAATTAAATTGAATAATACTACCGGGCAGAACGTCGAGAAAGATGCTACTCAGTAACTTTCCAGTGGAAACTTTACAACTAGATATTCCTTTTAGTTTGGTAAGGTTTAATCAAGAATTAGAAGTTAAAAGCATCCATAAGAAAACCGTCACAAAGAACACGACTTTCCTGCATGGTCTTCACAAAGTATCCTTCATCATTTTCATATGCCACTCTTCCATCACGTGGTCTCCTTTCGAAACCAAGTATAATTATAGCCTTATCTTTTAATACAGCATTGTATTATTTTTCATCCGTCTTCCAATCCATCTCTTCTGTTAGCAAAATATCAGCCATCATTATTCTAGAAACATGATGACTTGACTAGGGTATCTAATGAAAGTAATTAAATAGTTTCAGCATTCGCGCGCGGTATTAAGCGGTGAAATAATAAATACCTCTGCCATGCTTTGTGTATGTCGTGTACATCACCCCCATTCATCTTCCGTCATCCATTAAGAGCCCTATCATAGATGACTATGATTAATTTTCAAGGATTATTTCCGTCTATAAGGTCTATAAGAAGGATACTAAATGGGTTTTGCTATTACGTCCGCGCATATACGCTGCTAAATGTTTAAATGTCAAAGGGAATTGTATAAAAGACGTAATGTTTTTCATCTCTAAATATTTAAAAAGGTGTATATTCTATAATGCATGCTATGCATTTCATTTAAAGGTACTGTTGGTGACTTGGGTGCTAGAAATACAAAATTGCGCAAGTATATTTATGAAGAAAATTATACTAAGAAATAGCATGTCATTGGTTTCCCGCAAGTCCACGTCAAGTAGAACATTTATATCAAATGAACCCCGACCGTCTTCTGAATATCGCCTTCAATCTTCCGTCAAGACAAATATGTATTTTTGAAAAGATGTCTATGTTATTTGCTTAAATCATCATGTATTATCCAGCCATTTAACTTGATATTTTATGAGAACAAAAATGAAGAAAATAAATACTAATGCGTGGAAATCATAATGGTCCCTTTATCAATTTAATTATATTTGACATTGAAAATTGTCATGAGAACGCAATCAATGCGAAAAAATATAAAAATACATACCAAAAAACTAACGACCGAACGAGCACACAAACAAACAAAAACATAAAAACAAAGCTAACAGACAAACATACAAATATGCTTACGAAACCTCTCAATAGTCGCTCCTACTGCCGAAATTGCAAGCATATCGAAGTAGTATGCATTGTTGTATATTTAAATACACATCCAAAAACTAATTTACCGTTATTTAAACTTAAATCGATCTAGTAACATTGCCCAAAGCCTCAACATCAAATTGGAATTATAATAGTTTCCGCATACCTCGTGGTACTTGTTGTATTAATAATAGAAGCATGTAAGACAAGTTTCGTTTGTTGTTTAGATTCCCTCTCGTGATCAGATGCTAAACTATCCACTGGATAGTTGTAACCATGTATACAGTCAGTGCAATAAGTTAGTAAATATCACTATGTATCACGGCCATATAACGTCCATTTCACTTACTAGATCTTTTCACAATACTTAGCGGACATATCCAATATCAACAATATATATTGTACCAGCCATTCATCACTCTTTGCACATGTCAATAAAGTGACTAAATTTAGATCCCTTTAAAGGGGATGTTTCTACATGCTTTTAAGCAGGTTGGGTGAAAAGGAAACAATTTTAGATACCTAATAGCGAAAGTTTAAACAGATTTTGATAATTCAATCAATAATTATGATTTTTCAAAGTTTTTATCAAAATCTTGGTTGCTGCCCTCTTTGTCAGATCTTTGCCAAATCTGTGATGTCATAGATAAACAACTCCCATTGGAACTGTACAACAAAACTTCACAAAATGTCACTTTTCATGAGAAAGCATTGTCCCTTTTCTCTCATTCTCAGATATGTTAGAGAAGGGGTATATGTGCATGCATTTAAGGTAAAACTTCCTTAACTGGGCCAGTGAAATCCACAAAAAATTACAAAAAATGAAAATATGTGTACAAAGTCAGTGGAAAGTTGTTCTAGTACGGCATCACAGATTTTGGCAAATTGCCACTAAAAGAGGGCGACAAACAAAACTTACCAAAATCATAACTTTTTAAAAGATAATCAAAATTTTCTAAAACTTTACTTATTGGGCTTCAAAAATTGTTCTCTTTTCTTCCAATCCACATTAATACTTGGGGGAACTTCCCCTTTAATGCTTGGCTTGAATCATTCAACATACTATGGTCAGTATAAAGTCAGACGAGAGTAAAACAATTTCATTGCTTGTCGTTTCACAAAGTAGCAATACCCAAACAGATTTATGGGCGTTACGGGGTTTTACACGCAAAATGAATATGCCTTCTAGGAATTTAGATGATTTGTATGGTTTCTGCTCGTTTTTTCTAGATTCCATGAACCATATTGTGGCTTTAAATGGAGAGGTAATGTGAGCCAGGTAAATGACGGAGTAATCTCAAACAAAAAGAAGACACAGTCTTTTTTTTACGAATATGAGGTATAAACAGATTTTGCATGGATAGGGATGATAAATTGGGAAACAGCGCTGACAACGTTGTGCTTTTAAAGGATTATATTTCGCGTCAACATAGTGAACATAGTGAAACAACGTAAAACAGGGTGAACACAATAAAAAAAAAGTGAAAGAAAGTGAGACATAATTAAACAAAAGGGAGAAAAAAGTAACAATTTGATACCCTATCTTGCTCTTAATCTTTTATAAGTCTGCATGCGCACGCAAGATAACAATTATAAAGTCAACGGGATCATTTTCTGTAATATCAGTTCGAATATTACAGTGACCTAGTTTGCTTTCGCACGCGACCCTAAATTCATTCTATATTTTGATCATGAATACAATTTGATTGTTAAATAGTTTGTAAGCAAAATGTCTTGAGGAAACACAAATTGATACACACTGAGAAAAAAGGGTTCAAAAAGGGTGCAAAGTATGCAACGATGGCGGCTCCTTTTAAGGTACAACTTAGCACCTTTAAAGGTGCAATATTGTACCTTTAGGGTGCAATCTTGTACCTTACTAGTACAACTTCTGCACCTTTAAAAGTGCAAAGTGACAATTTGCACATTTAAGGTACAACTTAGCAGCTTTAAAGGTGCAATCTTGTACCTTTAGGGTACAACTGTGCACTTTTAAAGGTGCTATTAGTTGTACCTTAAAAGGAGCCGCCAGTATTGCATACTTTGCACCCGTTTTGCCTTTTTATCTTAGGGTGTACAAATCATTTTTATATTTATTTATATACTTGTATTTATTCATTCATCCATTTCGACCAAAAGTTATGACAATAACACACGTTCATTAATTTACAATTCGGATCACGCATGTTTTCACTCAACGAAAAAGTATGTTTATTCATAGACCTGCCATTTAACCGCACATCAGACTCAGTCATTGTTGTTTAATGTTCATTGATCGACCGGATATTTTACCCAACATTAGACGCAATCATTGTTTAACAACTATATGTATTAACTGATCCTTACAGCAGCTGTGGAGAATATCACAATCAATAACTTCTTATTCCTCACTATGTTTCGTACCGGAAATTAAAACAACATGGATGATGATGCGCTAGAAAGGAGATAAAGAAATAGCGAGAGAGCGGAGAGAGGCGAGAGAGGGAGATAAATAAGACCAACTAACATGAAGTTGCCTCTCACGTTCACTCTGTTAAAGGGACATATATACGTAAACGTTTTCGTTCAGAGGGCATCATTCTACATATATTGAAAATTGTACTCATATTTTGATTGAATATGTCATTATAAAACAAGCAAATGCGTGGAAATATAATTGTGGAATACATTCAAAGTGGAAATGAGAATAAAAGGGGCTTCGGGGACAAGCACCGTCTAAGGTTTCTTTGACCCAGTTGGAAGAACATCGGTCAACAAGCGATCCGGAGGTAGCTTTGCCGTCTTTTAATCAAAATACTAGTTGCTTTGAAATTGCTTCGGATATAATTAATATGAATTGCATGGTTCAGAAAGATGTCACAATGGTACTTTGGGGATAACAGGGTTTTAATCTTCCGTGGCAGAGTAGCATACACTTCTATTTTTATAAATATTTCCTGAATTATCGAATATTAATGTTAGTTGAGTTCCTTCTGGAAGCAAACTCTGCATTTGGATATGCGAGTCATGTGTCCGTTTAATTGTTTTTGCTTGTGCAATTATAATTAGTCTTTGAAACGTGATCCTAATAAAGACTGTATATCATGAACTACATAATAAGAGTAACTGTATGATTTTTGTGTTCTTTTATGTCATAAAGGGATCTCGTTACTGTATTAATATATTTTGATATTGGATAGGCGAGTCATGTGTCAGTTTAATTGATTTTGTTTTCCAAAAGATCTTTGAAACATTATCGCAATATACATTTTTTGATGGGAATTATATAGAGAGAGTGGCTATTCACACATTTGTCACGTGATATATCGCAATATGGATTCAATGTTTTCACGGCCACAATGGCTGGAGAAATATTCGTTTAAAGATTTATTTTCAAAACAAATACAAGGGATAAATTGAAATAAGTATAATAGACAACCTTACAGCACGGACTATAGATAAGATTCCAGTCTCTCCCTTGTAAAACGCATCAAAAAATGATCAATTTACTTTCTCACATTAAAATAAAAATCACTTTCGCATTTCTATCGCACCTTGCTGTTCGGCTTATTGATAACAGAAGTAAACATAGTTGCATTTTTATTTTTATTTATTAAAAAATTGCCCCACATTATGCTAAGCGATATGATAGATATTATGATTTATTGCCAAGCGTGCCCAAGCGCGTTTCAATTGTAGTCAACATCAACGTTCACCTTCAGTTTCAGTTTTACTTTGGTTTATTTCATTTCCAACAACAAAAATTTAAACACAAAGCACTTTAAAAAAAGAACAAACAAGATTTATGTAATATTTGAATTCAAATAGCTGTTCAATGCAAACTAATATAGAGTCGTACATGGCAAATAATTGTTTGTACCTTTTCACTAGGTAAAAAATACTCTCTTTAATTCTGTATGTAAATTTGTCACCTGCACATTTCAGTCATATGATAAATATTTGTTTAATGAAAGGAAATTTTGAAAAACTGAGACCTTTACCATGTTTCTTTTGTTCACAACATATTACAAAGTATGAGGGCACTGCTAGAATTTCAATTTAATTTTGAGGATTTGAACAATGTTACTCGGCCCTTTAACAAAAGTTTTATGGGCAATGCGCCAGGATCACTTTTACATTGCAAATATTTTATTACAGGATATCCCATATTTTGATGGAGCATCTGCTCAAATCGAAACCATGTTTAAAAATTGATTGTAATATTAACCTATTTACATTTTCTATCGGTCCACTCGAACGAAATGAAACATTTATTGAAATGTTGAAGGATGAAGTTGAGGATGAGGATTCTAAAATGCAATACATGTTTATTAATTTGCACGTTATATTAACCTATATATATGTATATTTTTCCGCTTGAGCACAAAATGTAACATACATGTATTAATTATGTTTTTATGTAGCAGAAGAAGAAACATGAAATTGTGATGAACGTGTACACGTCAGATTAACCTACATATTGCACTATTCCTCTTGAACAGCGTGTAACGTTATTCAATGTTGCAGAATAGGAAAATACAAAAAAAAAAGTGATTCGTGTACACGCATGCTCCGTAATAATTATCGCCAACAACACAGCTCAACAGTTAGCTAGGTATAACCAAATAGCGCCAACTATCGCAAATTCCGGGGTAAGATTTGCAGCATTCTCATGATGAACCCCATGTCTCTCAAATATTTAATAAAGGCATGGGCAAGGATTCGAATCTTGACGGATCACATCAAACACTTCCGATTCTCGAGGGATGCGTTGAAAAGTTAACGTATACTAATTTACTGTCGGTCCATAATTACGCAGAAGATCCCAGGCAGCCCTTCAAAACGAGCATGGCAATTATAGCCTCAGCAGGAATCTAGGAGAAGCGAAAGAAAGGGTGTGTTTATGCTCAAAATGTTGGGCCAAAATCAGGCTTCTCAAACGTGATAAGTGCAAAACGCTGTTGTGTCCTGAGTCATTAACTAATAATCGCCGATTCTAAACGCTGATTCTAAACGCACAACATTGTTCGTTTACAATTGGCGATTACGATCGGCGATTCAAAACAGGGTTTCTGGGGAAGCATAAACGCAACATCACGTATAAAGACGTTAAGATTACTTCATATAAACACCTTTCCGGTTCACGTACAATACGCTCAATTCAAAAGCGGTGACCTGGCTTCTTGAGTCAACTAGCCAGCGCATGCGCGTTGCATCTTCACGAAATCAGCTCTGCAAAAAAAAGTTGAGCATGAACAGTACTCCCGTAAATGGCGTTTTGGAAGAGCGTTTCAAAACGCTGATTCTGCCTTCTAAAATTAAGTATAAACACACCCAAAGTCTTGTCTCGTCTCTAATCACGCGAAGTTTGATGTTTTGCTGGCATGATTTATATTTGTTAGTTTTGTCCGACCATAATTAGTTCTACCATGTCCCTGTTCTCCGCAACGAAATCATTTTCGTCAAACCCCCACCCCCTTTTTGCCCTCAGCATCACCCCACCCCCAACCACCATGCCCACGTTCTCTTTTCCCCTACCCCTCTGATCCCTGTCGAAATATTCTCCCCGCTATCCCTTCTTCGAGCTATGTAGCCAACTTCCCACTTTTCTCAGTTTTGTTCTGGAAACCGCACTAGGGCCCCGTTGCAGGAAGAGATACGATCGATTTTAAGTTACGATTGATCGTAAGTCCGTGTTTCAACTAATCAAATATGCGCATGTAGAACACGTGATCTGACTTACGAACAATCGTAACTTACGATTGATTGTATATCTTCCTGCACCGGGGCCTAGGTCTTATTATAATCATAATCCATCTATATTTCCATAGGAAGTTGAAAAAGTGAATATAGCGCTCTTTGGAATGAATATTTTTTATATGATCCGTCTTATTGAGAAAAGAGAAAAATCGACATTAAATATCTTAACTAAACATATTTGCGCATTTATTCTTATGATTTGACGTACAATTAATTGTAATTTACAAACAGTGGCGTAGCTACGCGGGGTGGGGTGGGGGTTGGGCATAAGTGGATAATAAGCTGTAAGCTGAGAGCTGTTTTGTCAGCATGTCCGTAATCTCGAGAATACAAGAACAAAACATTAACAGCTCGTACGTCATACACAATAACTTAAAGAGGGGAAAATCAAATAATTAACACGAAGGTGAGAGGTAGATCAGTGAACAACAATTTATAATCAACAATCAATAAGTGAACGCGAACAATCAGTATCCATAAATGTCAAGTCTCAAACAACGAGCATCGCTCAATTCTACAATCTCTCTATATTACGCATTGTTTACTCCCTTCCATCTGGGTATCCCCATCCCACCTCCCAACCCACCTCCCCATCCCACCCTCTTTCGTTGTAGATGTCAGTTCCTCGCGACTCCCATCTCTATCACCAGTTACTCGCTCAATTTAACGATTTATCTGGTAGCAACGAGCTCGTCATTCAAGCGGACGATGTTAAAAGGTTTTTTCCTATGTACATGTAAGTCAGTGGTGAATACAGGCAGACATTAAAACTGCCAGGGTCAGGGGACCATGGCACTTATTGAATGATGATAAAGTGAGTGGCAGGTCGCCATTAATGAATGAAGTCTAATTAGTCATTGCGAATTTGTGCAAGGGCAGAAGAATTCGGCGATAACGCACTCTTGCCTGTGGAGCAACCGAAACCTTCGGCAGCACGATGCCGTCGTAAAAGTGAGCGGGCGAGATTTTGCACAGTCTGTATGCACGTGTGCGGAATTAGAAAAATTTAGATTATTCGCATTTTTGTACATATGTATCCTTTTTTTTTTTTTTTTTTTTTTTTTTTGGGGGGGGGGGGGGGTTAGTGGAGAGGTATTTCATTTTGCCCCCTTACTTACGGCCCCTTGCCGTGATATCGTTATCTTGTTTATCTTGGGTTATATCATTCGCCATGTTCCTTCGCTCGAAATGTTGTGGTTGGCCTTTTGCCCACGTATTGATGTGATTCATTCGCACTAATGTTCCCGCGAGTCATGATTTCAACATATTACGAGCTTATCACCAAAAGGCGCTAAATCCACATTTTCGATTTCGGAAAAAAAATTGTATTTCTTTTTTATACTTTCTCAAATACGTGTTAATGAGAATATAAAAAAATTGCACGTCTCGTATTTTGATTTTGATCGTTTTGATTCGTCCTAAATTTCGATTTCCAGATAACTACGTAACATTATAATGCGCTGATACTGTTAACACATTTTTATTTTTATGGAAAGTGGATGTAGCGCCTTTTGGAAATAAGCTCTTCATATAATACAGGAGAGGAATGAGAAGAGTGCCCCTGGTGAGTGATCCTGGGAGTGGGAGGCCGTTGAAATACATAAAGAAGATCAATAATTACTCAAAACCATTCTGTCGTGAATGTATTCAGACTCGGAGATGCAGAGAGCATTGCTCCCCAATAGGTCTAACTCATGTTTCAGCAAGCATCTTTAAAGGGATATATGAGTTTTGTTAGAGAGGGCGCAACGCAAAATATTATGTTGTGAGAAAATAAAAACTAAGTATCAACATCGGAAGCGTTTACCATTTTAACGACAGAATACAATTTTTGAGCACAATTGGTACCGAAATGGCTGAAATATCCATACAAAACAATTTACAAAAAGGTGTTTTGTTGATTATTTCCCTATCTTATCACTATTTCGTCAACATTTCAAACGCACATTTTATTTTAACTGTATGGAACCACTGCTGATTTAGGTTCAATGTTTTTTTTAATGATAACAAGCTCTTTACTTAGTAATGTTTAATGCTTTATTCTGCTTTGAGCATAGTGCAGCGATAACGATGATTTTGTAATGATTTGGTTACAAGTCCATGTCGTCATTATTTAGTTTGAGCGAAATCTGTTCAATCACCAGAACAATACCATCTCTTTAATAGTGACTTGGCACAACTTTGTGTCGCTTTACATGAATGCTGTGGCCGGGAGCACGATCATGACCCAGGACCAGCCCTAGTTCCACTGATCTCTAGATATGCTTTACGGTTGAATGA
>JAUELG010016102.1:0-11983 GCA_031471515.1 Dendraster excentricus | reverse complement strand
CAGTTCAGCAGGAGGGGCGCATGCGCATTTCTGGCTTGCCAGGGTGCATACGCAGCGTTAGTATCTTATCATGGCTTAGTGCAAAAGTTCGCTGTAACTTAAGTAGCAGGCAAAACAAACTGCATCAACCCCATAATGGTCCAGCGAAATGCAGATATATGGCAAAATTTAGCTAAAAAGAATCTCGCAATATATACTGCGTACGAACGTCATATCCATCGCCCAGATTAAAATATACGCGAAAATGTGCGGAAGGACAGCGACACTGGGACATCGCCAAGCTAAAAACACACGCAAAATGTAGCGTGACACAGAAATACCGCAACTGAGCTCCTTTTATAATATAGATATCTTATTGTTTGTCATTGACAGGCAGAAAGTGATAGTGTTATATATAGGTGTCTCTTTTATTTTTTTTTAATAAAGTTTCAACATATTTCTTTAATCAAAGATTTCACTCGGATACATTTTGTTTTTCCAGTGACGAATCCATGTCAGACGGCACCTTGCCAGAATGGTGGGACTTGCATCGATATGGGCCAGAACACGTACAACTGTAATTGTCCATCAGGCTTCAGCGGAACAAACTGTATTGGACAGGTTGATCCAACATGTAAGAGTTGAGACATTTACTCACAGAGTTGATACATGGTTCATAGTGTTGCCATAGATATTGGGTTAAATTAATGACGTTTCATTGTGACTGCAACCTTTGTAAGGACAGTTCATATCATGTACAGTAGGTGGTTGGATATCTTAGCCTAATAGAGATTATAATGTAGGGCTTAGTGAATATTGAGCAAGTGAAGTAATTGTTGCAGATTAAAATAGCATTTTCTTGTAGTTGCACGTCAAATGAACCTGTAAATTTTAAGATCAGTATATATCGCCATCGTGTTTTATTGTCTGATAATAATTAATGAATACATTAATTGTTCACAAAGGTGATATAAAACCCACCTTATTGTGTGTAAAGTCGCATGACCAAGCACGCAAAAATATGGTATGATTGCTCCATCTCCAAGTATGATTCACGAATAATTATTATAGTTATACCCTTGATGCCACGTACAGAATATTAGTACTTATTTAATACTGTACGCGATCGCTTGTATCATGCAGAATAACCGTGTTTGTTTTGCATCCGTCTCTTTCAGCGTGTGTCGACCGCCCATGCAGGAACGGAGGTACTTGCACCCCGAACTCGAATGGTCAATCCTACTCCTGCACCTGCTTCATGGGGACCAGCGGCACCAACTGTGATATTGGCTCAAGTAAGATGATACAAACATGTGCATATATACCCTAGTTGAAATAACATAGTAAACATATATTCTAGAAATATATTTAAAAAATAGTAATTTAAACAAGAAAAACATATTTCTATTCATTTCGTATATTTGTTTTGCTTTGTCCACATTTCAATAAAATGTAATAGATATTTGCGTTACCTCATTACGTCAGAGCCCCGTTACAGAAAGAAAAACGATCAATTGTAAGTTATTAGTTGTAAGTCAGATCATGTGAATAAATGGGCAAATCTGATTGGTTGAAATGCTCTGATTTTTCGAATCTCATTCTGCAACGGTGTTCATACCTGTAATATGTTACAAAGTGTTTGAACATGTGTGGACATGCTATAAATTAGACATTCAAATGACTCTTATAATATCCATACTTATGCTGATTCTTGTCAAACATAACTATCACTATTGGAAATACATTTGGCAATTTGTTTTGATAGTGCACTTCATTCTACATTTCTCTTTGAAGCCTTGAAAGAATGATTGTAACACAATTGCTGTTTTTTCAATCCTTTATCGTCAACAGCTTAATTTGTTTCCTTATTTTCTCCCCCAGGCGTAACGTAGTCCCTTGCTTCTGATTCGATTGTGATGTGATATGATTCCCTCCTTTCCATATCTATGTCAATATAATGGTTAGATAATAGGTGGTATACTAGTAAACAACGACTGGAATTGTATAATAATCAAATTGCTAATCTCAAGAGTCGTTGAAATTCATCGATAACTGTTGCTTTCCTCTCTAGCCGTTTGCTTCCCACAACCCTGTCAGAACGGAGGTACCTGTGTAGTGATGAACGGTGTACCTGGTGGCTTCATCTGCCTGTGCCCGCCGGGATATACAAACTCATTATGCGCAAGTGGAGGAGGTACGATTTAGTTTCAAATCAAATGGTGAAGTTTGATATCATCTATTAAGACAGCATTAACACCTATATTTTGAATTATCAAACTGTAACTTCATTTTCAGAAAGAAGATAAGGTATAACGTCTAAATATTGAAAATGAACTGAATATAATTATATAAATTTTTGGCTAAGATTTGTCCATTCTAATGATGTTTTACCAATGCTTCACATACTCATTTGAATGACAGTATTTAAACATTATTGTTCATGCTCTTTATGAAAATGTAGTTCAAATTGAAACGTAAAACAAACATGTTATGATGTAATGTCTTCGATCTGTACTTCATGCAGTTGAGTTGCAATCGACACAAATTTGTGTCCTATAGATACTTTGAAACGATTGACATGGCTAATAGTTATTGCAAACTAAATGTTGCAATGAATCATTATAGATAACATGCAGAAGTATATACGCATTGTCTCTTTAATTTTACAAGTTTGTTATTCAAACAAGATATTGAACACTGGTTTCGGTAGGATCTTGATATTTTGCTTATATATTCCTTATATTATTTGTATTTTGTTTTATAATATATATATGCATGTACGTTACATGTGTTGTGAAGCACAAGGCATTTATTCTTCGGAGTACAGTCTTGTTCAGTGTATGTATTTAATTGAAAGGGATATATTTATCTGTCTATCTGATTGACTCTAACCAACATCCTGTCCATGCATTATTACATCATTTCTGGTAGCTCCTATATGTACTCAGTCAACCCAACTCCATGTAGAACTGAGTTACAAACAGCAGTAGAAGCAATTATGGCTTTGTAATGATATTTTCTTTCAGGCAAACACAACAACAATTGCAGGAGCCTTATACATGTATATATAACTTGCATTTCTAAGTTTAAGCAAAACTTAATCGTACTTAACCCGATCACTACGGGAACCGAGAATTCTCGGTCCCGTACAAGGGCTATATTAATTGCATAAACACTTATGTTTTCATATTGTAAATACAATATTATTTACTTGATTACAGAGGTTGAACTCTTGGCTACATGTATATCAATTTTTTCAGACTCTAGTTGCGCGATTATTGTTTATAATCATTTTATTATGGTTATACACAATTCTACGTTCATGTTTTCGGACACAAATGTATGCAAGCAGAACAGATGTTCACTTCGCTGCGCCTAAATCATGCATATCGATCGCCTCTATTGTGAGTACTTCCTGACAAGCGAAACTCACACTAGCTTGAATAGGAGCGAGTACAATGCCATGATCAGCACGATATCGATCGGTTCTTTTGCGTGGGCCCGATGTGGCAAGCTCGACCGGCCTGTAAAATACTGTCGTATACAGCTTTAAAAGCATTATAGCAATATTCGAGTTTAACAGGTTAACTATGTTGAATTTTTGTTTCTAATACAGGTAACCCGTGTGAATCCAGTCCCTGTATGAACAGTGGTGTTTGTGCAGCATCGTTCACAAGCAGTGGGACTATTGATGGCTACACATGCACCTGTTCCGCAGGATACAGTGGAATTAGATGCGAGACCATCATCACAACGCCTGGTAGGCTAAACAGTTGTTTGCTATACGAATCCTCTATCTATTCTATCTCCTCCTTACTTAATTGAACTCATTCACCGTCACACCTCTGTACGTACTCTCAGGTTATCATCTTAGCAACTTCTAACTATCCCTCTTACGAATAGTCAGACCTACGGCAATCGACCCTTCTCAACATCAGCCCCCACTCTTTGGAACGCGTTACTTCTAGAAATTCGACAAATGCAATCAATCAACCTGTTTAAACAATCTGTGAAGACGTTTCTCTTTGTATGATTCATTTTTGTATACTTGTTTCCTTTTTTATGTTTATGTTTATCTGATGTTGATATATTATATCTATGTATGTAAAGCGCATAGAGAATGTATTGGGTATTTTTATGCACTATATAAATCGAATGTATGATTATTATTATTATTATTATTAATCCAAAAATGTATGTGTTCGTGCTTATCACTTAGCACTGTGTATCAACATTCATGAAATTCCATCATCCAATCATTGTAAGTGATCATTACGAACAATACATGAATAGGATACATCCATGGCATTGCCCATGCAAAATGTCTTTCAAATCATGTAATATGATGTCATTCAAGTTTGCTCGAAGAACCCTTTAATTATCTGGTTGGTATCAACTAGAATTGTGTATGTTCAAAAACAAGCTCGCTCATTCAACAGTTATTGTTTTTCATTAAATTTTATTAAACAAGAAATATGAAGTGTGATTTTTATAATAGTTATTTTTTCTTTATCAGCCTCTCTGTAAGCTGAATTTGAATGTAACAATTGTTATATTGTATTATTTATACTATGTATGATTTGATGTACCAATGTACACTGATCCTTTCAGCACTGCTGCTGATCAGCTGGCTCTGATATTTTAGTGTTAGTAATACTATTCGATTACTCATTTCAAATTATGTTTGATTATTCTCTGCACAGTTTCGCCATGTCAGAGTAACCCATGTCTGAACGGGGGAGCCTGCAATAACTTGGGCACTTCATACTCATGCATCTGTCCACTTGGATTCACGGGACAAAGATGCGAAACTGGTGAGGCTATATTTTAAAGGCCATCAAGTGTCGGAATGCTACACTGCGGGTCGCCATTTTGAACTAGGCTAGTTTGCGCGCACCGAATAACACAGATTCATTATGCAGTATGCACCGCGCGCAATATGTGTTTCATTCTTTGCTACGCTGCATGTATTTTAATGAACTGCTGACATTGTTTATTTAAATAAGCTCATTTCATCTTGATAGTATGTAGTTGTTATATAAGCTGCATCTCCTTTCCAAGTCTTCAATGTATAGTTCAATAAGTTAACCGCAAGGTATAAGATAGAGTAACAGGAAGGCAGTAACACATATGATTAAATATTTCATGTCCTTAAATGATATTCAAAGAAAAGTTTTGCCCCCATGGAAATAATTCCATTAAGTCAAACAAAGGCTTCTTTCATCGAACTAAAAAATAAATCACCATCACATAATGAGATCAGCAGGCGGCCATTGTAAAGACTGTTAAACATTTTAACTTTTCAAATTAGAAATCCCCGGCTATTCCATTCGTTTCCAACGCTAGTATAAATGGAGGGACTCGGATTACCTACAAAATCAACGTTAATATGTATTTGGTTTAACACAAATAAATATTCTGCCGACGATAGTGATGTTATCCTTGGGAAAAAATCATGTAGAAGTAAAATGCTTAGCAAGGACATGTTTCTTTATATCGTGAGTTCATTATTTCCATGTTTGTAAATAATGTTATACATGTCGCTGCAATTCAGCTTTTAGGTGCGAAATATGACGATTTTTTGGTTGTTGAATAAATGATATTATTATACTTTGTTTTATTGTTAATATTTTACAGCCGTCCCATGTCTCTCTAACCCCTGCGTTAATGGAGGGACTTGTATTGCCTCTGGGACTGTATACGTATGCAACTGTCCATCCGGGTATCTTGGCACCCGATGTCAAACACAGATCAGTAAGTGGCATTTACATTGGTGTGTATATTTATAATAGGAGCATGTGCAGTTGACCAAATATCTGATAGAACGATGTATTTGTGAGACCAAGCACATTATTGTTGAGCTTGAATGTACTGTACTTGCACTATTTATTATGATGTTCATGATGTATGCAGCGCGTAATGCCATTGATGATCATCAATACTCAATGGGCTTGTGTTGGCCCATTGCTAGCATCATGAAAAAAGCAAGAGAGTATATAATCCTACTGAAAAGGGCTGTGTATTTCGTTGTTGGCTGAATGTAGTAGTTCTTGAAATTCACTGTTGGTATTCTTTTCTTTTTTAGCATGTAGACCTGAAAGGACAAGTATATTATATCTTACAATAGTGGTAGTTGGGTGGTAGAAGCTCAATCTATTGAATATTTTACATCTCCAGGATTGGACAGTCAATAAATGTTGAGCACCGCCTACCACACAAATCCTCCCTATAATAAGACTTACTACAGTGATGTTTACCGACTATAAGCTCAAGAATTAATGCTGAAAAGTCCTTTCCATGACTATCACATTCTTAAAGCCTTTCCACTGAATAATCATATGTATACTGAATGGCAAACACCAATTTGTAGAGAATAATAATTTTTAAAAAGCAATACTGATATAAAAAATAATAATAACATGCTAGTGAGTAACAGTCACTCTAATCGTTTTCAACGAATACTTTGTACAGCAGACAATATTTTGTAGGTTTTATATTGTACCATTGCCTTATTGGTTGGGGTCAATAACAGCAGAAAGATGCAAATTCTTTCAGGAGTTTCAGGAGTTGATTTAGAACTCATTTATTATTACATAATTTGTCTTCTCCCTCTTTATGTGTATTTCAGCGTCTCCTTGCTCCTCTAATCCATGTTTCAATGGAGGGACGTGTGCCGTAGAGGGCACTATATACAGGTGTTCTTGTATTGAGGGCTATACAGGATTACGATGCCAAACAACACGTAAGGAATGCGTTTTTTCCTTAGTGAAATGCTCTGAAATCGCTTGTAAATAATTAAATAAATAAATAGTTATGAAATGTGATTCGAGAAGTAAATTTGGTAGCGTAGAGTTACTTATATGAGTTACTTAATGGGCTGTTTGAGAACTAAATATTGAGTGATTTCACACCTGAACTTTTAATTCTTCACTTTCTCTAAGAAATTGTTTTTAACATGTATTTTGTAAAGAAAACCACATTGCAAAGAGTTGATAATATAATCAATAATAAAAAGAGCAATGTTCTGTTATGCAAGTTTGATGCTATCATTGTTATCTCGGTGAATATATGTTAGACTCATTTATAATGATTTTACATGCATTTTGTAAAAAAAAAAAAAAAAAAAAAACGCAAAAAGTTGATACAAGAATCAGTCATAAAAAGAGCAATGTTCTGTTATGCCAGTTTGATGCTATCATTGTTAGGGATGCTATCAGTGTTAGCTTGGTGAATATGTGTTAGACTCGTTTATCATGATTCCGTAATTTTCACGCAATATTTCAATATTTGTATGTATTGTATTGTGCTTCGTTCTTTGCAGCGTTACCATGCTTCTCCAGCCCATGTCTATTTGGTGGCAGCTGCTCCAATATTGGCAACACATACTCCTGCGCATGTATTACAGGATACACTGGCAACCGCTGCCAGACTCCACGTAAGAATCTAATATAAATGTCAATTTTGAATGTTTAATCCATGTGTTGTTTGGAAGTATGGAACGCAATTGTGATGATACTTTTCACTATGTTGTGAAAAGTTTATACATGTACAAGTTTGAATCTATTTTTATGTTGAAACATATTTTGAAACAAAGTGGTATTGATGATTGACGTTGTAATTCGTAGATCACCTTTGCCTGTATACTGAGAGTGTAGCCGTTATGATTCGAAAACATTTGATGCTGTGTTTACATATATCATTTACGTATACATCATTCATTAGCAAAGGGAGAATTTTCCGTTTTGAAAAATATATTTCAATGTGATGATTATCATTCATTACAGTGATTATATTCAAATCTATGTTACATTGAAGGAAAATGTATTTGTTATACTTTTTATGGTGAACTTAGAGTATCTAACGTGTGTTAATGGATACTAATATCAGCACTAATGAAAACTATTAGAGAAAATAATTATATAATAATGTCTCGCTTTCTTTTCAGCATCCCCTTGTCTGTCCAACCCATGTCTGAATGGCGGAGGCTGCAACACGAACGGAGGGGCCTACACCTGTAACTGCCCTACTGGGTATACTGGAAGCAGGTGTGAACTGCCAGGTAGGGGTCCATTCTTATATCCTATGGACGTGGTGTAGCAAGATTGGTAGAGCGGGCACTTTCTGATCTAGTTATCTCAAGGTTGGACCCTGCCTACTCCGTTTGCCCTTCGGCAAGACAATTAATCCATATTGCTGCTCTCTGCCCATGAGTATAAATGGGTACTTGGTCGGGTGTGTATTAGCCTGGGCGCTATCATATGGCTGTCATTGGCTAGTATGCTCCCCTGTGAGTTGAGATGGTGCGTAAGATAATTGTGGGGGTTTGACATTTACCTGATGACCAAGGGTAATAATAAGTGCATAGGGACATGCAATTGTGCAATATAAAGGTGGTTTATTATTATGATTTATGTTTATCTCGTTTCCAGTATGTGTATCCCTATTTTAGCACACTGGGTATACTCGAACAAGTTGAAAACTACCAGGTGGGAGACCACTCTCATATTCTATGATGTTTTTGTTTCTAATAAATATGTATTCCCTACTTTGTGCATATTATAATGATTCATTTGTAATGTTTTTTTGGAAATAAAATGGAATTGAAATTTGGAACTGATTACTTATAGCATCCTGATCACAAGTACATGCATGTTGTGAGTTTAGGGTGCTTATCGCTCAAAATGTTACGTCGTAGTTAGAAAATAGAAGGGGCATGTTCAGCCCATACTGAGCACGGTATATCTTTACAAGATATGAACCTACTGGTATAGGTTCTATTTTGTTATCAAGTTATGATTGTGTATACATAACCTCTGCCAAAGCAGTAGGTTTACTCAACATGGCAATCATCGAGAGGGCGCTACGATTTATAACGGTGCCACATGAAACGTAATTTGGGTGAGCGCTATCAAAGGTAGATTACTTTATCACGTACAAAACAGATGAATGTTGTCTGGAAAAAATAAGCATTGATTATTCACATTATTTGGGATAGCAAAGAGGACATAATGCGACTTGAAGTACAGGGAAACCATGTTATAACGAGATACCGCTTATAACGAGGAGAATCATTTTGTCCCGAGCATAATGCTCTGCTTATAATGAGATCGGTTATAGCGAGATTCCGGTTATAACGAGGTAAATTCGATAGTCCCGACCAACTAGTTATAACGGGGTTTCCCTGTAAGAGGAATGATGAGGTTAGCAGTATCAGTACATGGACAACGATACCTGCATTTGGCTTTCATGTAACGCAGAGTTAGCCATTCGAGTAGAAGAAATTTGAAGGGTCACATTGATGTGTTACTTCCCCAGCATCCAGGTATTTCTCCAGCTGATATGAACATCCCGCTAAATATCCATGAATATGTTCTATGATTGTTATTGCGACTTGGAGAAAGAAGCCCGCGCAATGATCTATAAGTGCTTATGGCTAAAGAGCGAGTGTCTTAGGATGCGTTTATGCTTAACTTTTTGAGCCAAAACAGGCTTCTCAAACGTGATTAGTTTAAAACAGTGTTGTGTTCCGACTAATTTCCTTATAATCGCCGTTTTGAAACGCTGATTCAAAACGCATACAGTTGTGAGTTTACGAAAGGCAATTCAAATCAGGGTTTAAGGGGAAAGATAAACGCAACATAACGTATAGAGACGTTTGGATTACGTGATATTAACCCCTTTCCGGTTCACGTACATACACAAAAGCGCGCAAACAATTTGACCTGCCCTCTTTGGTCAACTAGCCAGCTCATGCGCGGTGCATGTTCACGGAATCAGCTCGTTTCTCGAATTGAAAACAAAAGTTGAGCATAAACAGTACCCCCGTAAACGGCGTTTTTGACGAGCGTTTCAAAATGCTGATTCTGCCTTCGAAAGTTGAGCATAAACGCACCCATAAAGTATATAAAAGAGGCACATTCCTGTTTAACTGGAATTAACTGGAATTCATCATTTTAGGCACATGTAATACTGTACAAGAGTTTATCAAATAAAAATTAAAGAATATATAAACTAATTGAATGGGTTCCTACTGAATGTATTTGTAAACTATCTGGTAGTCTTCAATTCACATTGTTAAAATACCTAATCACTAAATCATTATGAGACAGAGGTTGAAGTACTCGGTGAGATGAGGTGCACATGCTACTGCTTTAATGAGTAACAAAAGAGTAGATTACGTGTTTTTTTTTTCAAGAATGTATGAACTAATTAATAGGATACTGTTTTAAATAGCTAAAAATTGTATTCATGCGTTAAAAAAAATTCAGTAGTTTGTTTTTTCTTTAAACATTATTAATCGTTCTTTATTTCAGTTGCAATTTCGCCCTGCTTATCAAATCCGTGCGGGAATGGAGGGACGTGCATTCAACAGGGAACTATTGCCTACACGTGCGTCTGTACAACAGGCTTCACCGGACTTAATTGCCTTAACATTAGTAAGTATCGAATGTTACAACAATCAAAGTGCTATTTTTACACAATCGACTTAATGATTCACAATCAGACGGATCGTATCAATGGCAATCATATAAAATGCCTTATGATAAATTAGCATTGAACTGTTGAAGACTTTTGGGGTGCATTATTTACAAAGTGGTTTACTGTTAAGGTGAGGGGTAGGGAGGGTATATGACAACAAAGAACTATCATTGTTTGAGGTCGAACTGATACAAAGTGGACCTTTCTAAATTGAGGAAGGGGGTGCGTATGCACCTTGACAAACTCACATCCAGTCCTTAATGTTTGAGTAGGCTCTAAAGGTTCATCTGACAACCTGTTCAGCGAACATTTGAATACATTACCCAGATTCCTTTCATTTGTCGTTTGTAGGCAGGTATTCGTCATGGAATTATTCTGATCTTCTTTTCATCCCTCTACACTTTTGCCATTCTCACAATGAAAATACCTTTAAATCAAGATTTAAAACTTATTTGGTTAAGTTAGCCTTCCTGATGGTTAATTTGTTAAAATATGTGTATGTTTTTGGTCTAAGAATTGTTGAATTTTGTAATTTTATGTTGATATGCTTAAGCGCTTAGAGGCTTTTTGCAATTATGCGCTACATAAATGTATATTATTATATTATTATTATTATCATTAGTAGCAGTAGTAGTACAAGTAGTAGTAGTAGTAGTATATGTGTTATTATTAGTAGTAGTATTATTATTATTATTACTTGTTCAGTTACCTCTCCGTGCCAACCGACCAACCCCTGTCAGAATGGAGGCACCTGCACCAGTATCGGGAATCTATTCTCCTGTAACTGTCTGTCAGGGTATACTGGAACAATGTGTCAGGTCAGAGGTCAGTATATTGCCTGTCAATGTTCTCTTCCAAATGACCTGGGTGGTGTTGTACAGAGATGCTAAGCTGATCTTAGCACTAAGATGGTCTTATGAATTTTATGAAAAGCCATTGGTGTATTGAAACAGTTTTGTAAAGGTTATGTTGAAATGCATACAATGATGATTCAAATCATTTGTATTTTCTAATTATCAAAGAGATTTTATGTGCAGATCATAAGATAAAGCAAATATATGATTTGAATCAACATTTCATGAATTTCAACATAAATATTTTCAACATGTTTAAAGAAAGTAATGGATTCCATCAATATTTAACACCAACTTAGTGCGCTAATATCAATTTATCCTTTGTGAAACATCCCCTTATGCTCCAAATTATACCGAATGACCATGAATAATAATAACCGCCTTGAGCATGTGGATGTTGCACAATGTAAATAGTAAATATGATTATCACTTATTATTTGAATGTTGCAGTATTATGGAAACAACTATTAAAGTGAAAGTTCTAAAAGGCATCAACCCTCTTAAAGGTAGGGTTGAGTATCGGTCCCGAATCGAAGTGCCCCCCTGAATTTTTTGCGAGATAATGAAAAACTGGACTGTCAAATTCGAAAGAAAATACGATTCTAATGACAAAATAAACTTTATTTGATCAAAATCGGTTCAGAAACGGCTGAAATATCCATAAATATAGT
>JAUELG010015769.1:7500-11999 GCA_031471515.1 Dendraster excentricus | reverse complement strand
ATCAATATGACCGGGCAAAAATCAATATGATTTGCTTTGGTTGTTTTTGTTTTTATCTATTTTGTTTGTTTTCTGAGCGGGGCATATTGAAAAAGATGCCCGCTAGTTTAACCAATCAGATTGCAGGATTCTCGATGTGAGGTATATAAAACCACTTATTCAGTAATCGTCTTACTGAAATACCATATATCATTCCTTTACATTCTTATCAAAATAAATTATGGCATTGATTAATTAATATCTTACACCGAAGATGAACTACGGAAAATGTTCATAACACTATCTCTTTAACACTCGTCAGACAGGGTTGTTTGGATTAAGTGTGCCATTCATCTTACACACGTCGTCCTGAGGGTGAGGATTAAAAATGATCAATCCTAATATACAACTCACAACATCTACTCCATTTGCGACTACAGTGTCAAATCCCACACCGTCCAAGCTGTATGTGACCCTGTAACTCGCCACCCATTCTGTATAGTCCTGACGTCCTTGTGTTGCCACCGCAACAACTTGATACGGAGATCCAAGATCGATCTGAATATATAATTTGAAATTATGTTGAGTCACATATATCGTACCTACAAAATGAAACATGATATGAAATATGATAACCAAAAGATAACTGTTGGTGAGGGTGATAGGACAAACTACCACTACCGACGCAATCTGGATGTAGCTGACGAAAAATAGCGTATAAATAGCTTGAAACACATGTGCGATTATTTGCTTTATATTCCACATTAATTATTTTAATCATAAACGACCTATAACTAACATAAATAGCTGAAATGTTCTGAATACTGAACAACTGATCGAGTTTGTTATTTTTATATCGTCAATGGTTCATTTGAAAAAGGTTATGATAAAAAGACCGACCTCTGTACAAATATCCTGTTCAAAGTGAATGGGAAATGCGCGATGATCGAAATTAAAACTCACTTTGATACACACTAAAGACTATATATTTAGACTGGCGGTCGCGCAAGGATCTCCCTTCAAACAAAATGAAGATCCAAATCGAGTATAAGCGGAGCATCGGTAACCATAGGGAATTCAGATTTTCACTCTATGTATGTAATTTTCAAAGAAACAAACTGTTTTTAATTATAATCGATAGCTTTTTTGGAACACATGTCCCTATCTTTAGTAAGAAATTGTGTAATACTTACTGAGTATCTCTCTACTTGATAAGTTCAATAAAACATCTCATGCATAATTTTGTATGGAAAATGGTTAAAACCAATGCCTTTTTGAAAGCGCCTCTAAAGTTTAAATGGCTCTGTTTGAATGATAACAAATTTAGTCGTTTGTGAGTGTGTATACCTTTCTAGAATCATGAACAATAGTGGAGTTAATGTTAGTTTGTGACGTTACTGTCCAGGTTTGGTTACTAAAGTTCAGCCTTACTAAATAATAACTCGGTCTTAGCTGCTATATCATGTATGCACTCGCTGGATTTACGATAGTCATTATGACATTAACAACACATTTTCAAAATGCAATGAGCGACAGAAGGTGTAACAAAATTGTCATCATTGCATTGTATTCAAGTTTTAACAAACATTATGGCAAAGTGTTATTAGTACACATTCCTACATATGACGACTGATCTGAACACAACAAAGAAAGTACGTTCCCCCTAATCAACATAGCGTAACTATTTAAAAAATATAGTTTGAACAACATAATTTGGCAGGAATGTTGCTAAACTTATTGGCTAACGTCTCTGTAAAAATGAATTTGAACCGCCATGCCATGCATGAGTGAGCACATAATAAACTCAAAACTGTCACTGTTCAAAAGTCACAAGAGTATACAAATTAAAATTTTGTTTTTAATGTATGGTCACTCATGCATGACTCTACGGAACCTTTTCATTTTCACACAGAAGTAAGTCTATAAATGTAAAAACAAGCATGCCAAGTTTTTTTGCTCAAAAGCTTGTCGTTAAAAAGTTACGTAATTTGATAAAGGGGGATTTATTTTTGTGTTGGGTTTAATTGATCAGTACTGTTGGAATAAATTCACGAAAAAAGTAAGTCCCCTCCTAATTATAATAACATAACTTTTTGGAAAAATGTTTTAAGCAAAATTATTCGGCAGGATTGTTTCTATACTTCTTGACTAACTGTTTCGTGAAAATTTAATTGATCATTGAGTCATGCATGAGTGAGCACACATTTGAGGAAAAAATGACACTTTATGTGCTCACCCATGCGTGACGCAATGGACCAATTTCATTCTCATACAGAAGTTGGTCACAAAGAGTATGAATAATCCTGGCTAGTCATTTTGTTCAAGACATTTCTGGCAAAAAATTATGCCATTTTGAAAAGGGGACTTACTTTTGTGTTATGCATATGCATGTTTTTGTCTTATATACGCAGCAAAAAAGTAAGTCCCTCTTTTCTAAAAGACATAACTCATTGTCAGAAATGTTTTGAGCAAAGTTACTCGGCAGGATTATTTGTACACTTTGTGACCAACATATGTGTGAAATTGAAGTAGGTCCATTAAGTCACGCTTGAGTGAACACACGAAGTGTCAATCTTTTCTTTGCTATGTGCTCACTTATGCATCACTCGATGGATAATTTTTTTCACGCATATGTTAGTCAATAAGTGTAGAAACAGTCCTGCCGAGTAATATTGCTCAAGACATATTTTGTTAAAAAGTTATGTTATTCTCATGAGGAGTGAACTTACTTTTTTGTTGAATTTATTCAATTTTAACCAACACACACAAAATTCCCCCTTGATCAAATTACACAACTTTTTAACGACAAGATTTTGAGCAAAAATCTCGCCAGGATTGTTTTTACATTTATTGACTTACTTGTGTGTGAAAATGAAATAGGTCCGTCGAATCATGCATGAGTGACCATACATCAAATACAACCTTTTACTTTGTAGACTCTTGTGACTTTTGAAAAATGACATGTTTGCCTTTATTTTGTGCTTACAGGACGGATCTGATTCATTTCTACAGAGACGTTAGTCAATAGGTTTAGCATCATTCTAGCCAAATTATGCTGTTAAAAGTTAAGTTGTTAAAAAGATACGTTTTGTTGATTACGGGGGAATTACTTTTTTTTATTATATAGACAAATTATATATGCATATAGCGTTGTGCCCATTTCTGTTTAACTGTCGCAGCAATACTGCATTGTTTCGCTGTTAAAAAGTGAAACAACTTTTTCCCCAACCTGGATCCATTGATTTGCGTCAAGTGTACCGGCGCACCATGCTCCCCTCCCGTCATCGTCATGAACCACATTCAACCGGCCCCGTCTGGCTCCATAATAAAACGCACTCTCCTCGCTAGAGGCATTCAGACTCGAATCAGGGATGATGTGGGACTCAAGTCCAAGAGGGGTGGCTTTGAAAGAAAATGTCATACGTTTTAAGTATGGAAGATATTGCGTTCAAATAGTAGGGGACGCCTGTAGAATAGAAAAATAATCATATAGCATGTCCACGAAACGCATCTTTTAAAGTCGTTATATTTTCATATTCGGAAAATATGATACGCCCTTGTAATTTAATGGTTAGACAGCAATTTCCTAATGAATTAATATTTCAATTAAAGTTGATAGTATAATAACAGACTAATTTAAAAATGTAATTTTCGTCCAGTGCGTTATTTCCATTTTCATTAAAGGGAGGAACATTGCTTATTAAGCTACGCCTACGATCCTTCCTTTTAAATAATTTATTATTATTCTTTGCAGTTACTTAAAAATGTAGGAATAACGAAATCTGTATGTTTACTATTCTCTTTAATATTATACATTATGTATTTTGTAAAACTGTCCAACTTCATACCAAGGACGGGACCTCTCCCGTACAGCTCCATTCTCAAGCAGATGTGGTTATGCCATGTAACGGGCAGAAGTCGAACGAACTGGCACAATACCGGGGCTGGCAAGGTGTTACTTACAACTGTGTCTTGATTGGAATTGGCTACAAAAACCTGCGTAAGCAAGACGAAAATATGGTAAGTATAGAAAAGTGTGTAAGGACAGTCATTACGAAGAATAATGTACTTGCTTAAATGTCATACTGAAATGCCTTATATTATTCCTTTTCTTTCCTATCCAAATGAATTATGGTATTGATTAATGTATAACTTACACCGAAGATGAACTACTGATGAACTACTGATTAATCCTAATATACAACTCACCATATCTACTCCATTGGTTGCTACAGTGTCAAAGGTCACACCGTCCAAGCTGTAGGTAACCATGTAGCTCGTCACCCATTCTGTATAGTCCTGACGACCTTGTGTTGCCACGGCAGTGACAAGATACGAAGAGCCTAGATTAACCTGAATATGTAATATTGTAGATCACGATTAGTCATCGATACCATAACTACTATATCATATGATGTAATATTCTATATGATATAAGATATGCGCTCTTGTGGGTAAAGAGTGACATCCTTCAAGTGGCGTTGCGTGGCCGACTGGCTTGGAGCAACAAGATTTGTTGG
>JAUELG010015769.1:0-5000 GCA_031471515.1 Dendraster excentricus | reverse complement strand
AACTCTTAAGTTTTCTTGTCGATAGATAGAGCTTTTGAAATACTGTCATAACAGAGAAGACGTGTATTGAGTCAATTTATAACGTACCCAGTACTGTGACAGAGAAGCTACAGTTGACGCTGGGGAAAATGTCCACATAAATGTAGACATTTGTTTTCCCGACAGCGAAAGTAGTCCCGCTGACGGGATTTGACACGAGGGGGAATACGTCAGTCATGTTGTTAGCTTCAGGATAGGTCCATGAGACGGAGACAGGATTCCCTACCACGTCACTTCCTTTGATGACATCATCAGGACACATAGGTGCAGATGCTTCTATAAAGCAATTGCAGTGGGATGAGTGACAATAGACTATCAGAGCATGATTATTCGCGTGAACATGAAAGTTGTACAATTATCAGCTATACACTGTTTGGTGATATTTCTGTTGTATGAAGATTTTAAAATTCCACGGGGCACCGTTTTGATATTGGTTATAGCCCCCCCCCCCCCCCCGCCTACCCCCTCTCCTGACGTTTAAGATGAGATCCTAGTTTGTCACACGTTTTGCTTGTTTGTTAGCAGGTAGTTGTTGTATGTGGGTTACGAATAGCGCTCCCATCGCACGCTAACATAAACAAATATAAAAAAAGTTGAATGAATATTTTGTTATTACTGTTAAAGATATGTGTTTGAATGTTGAAAACATGGACAATACATTTTATTCATATTTACCAGGTTCTTATCTTGATACTTTCTTTTTCAAACCAATCACACAAAAAGAAACTATTAATATGATTTTATATTTCAAAATTGGTTATGACAGGGCTTTTGCACATGCTGGTCCGTCACTCCGGAATGAGTTACCCCAACACATTAGAAACATTACGTCCTTAGAGTCATTTAAAACAAATTTAAAAACACACTTCTTCCAAGTTGCATTTCTGTAATATCTAGTAGATTAAGTACATGTTTATGATTATCTATGTATGTTCTGTAATCGTGTTCAATTGTTCTTTGCTTTTCTTCTTTTTTATATTATGCGAAGATGAGTTTACTGCGCCTTGAGCATTTTGAAAAAAAAAGTGGAATTGGCGCAATACAAGACTGCTTTATTATCATTTATTATCTTAATGTATACGAAGCTGTATCAAAACTGAATTAGTGCGTTTTCAAGCAACACCGCGTATCTGATTAGCAATATGAACATCCTTTGTTTTAACACAATATAAACGTAAATATGCTTACTAAATTCGCATCTCGTGCCGCAGTATAGGTCTGGACATGCGCACTCGAACCCTTTCTCCGTCTCTGCACACGAACCTCCATTTAGGCAGGGTTGTTCAGTGCACGCTAAATTACATTTTATAGAAGAAAAGGCGAATTACGTGTTAACCTAACACAATAAATAGCTACACTCTAAACAACTGCTCACCATTGCATAACCAAGAACCGATAAGAGACTTTGTCGTACCAAATTATAGATGGTTCTTAATGAACCAAAAGATATAACCATAATGCTAATTTCGAAATTTGCACAGTCATTATTTGCGCCAGTGAAAACCCCTAATTCGTTATTCTGTTAGTTGTGGGCATACAAATGCCTCTGAAATTACGATAAAGTTTCTACAGGTGTCCAAAACATACAAAGAAACATTAATTCGCATACTAAGAATCTAGACGAAATGTACGTAATAGACAATTAATGTATAAAATTCAAAAGCGTTGACAGAAGATTCTAAATCGGATGGTATTATGTGGGAATCAAATATGAATCAATATGAATATGAAAACGTTTATTTGATGAAAATTAACAACTGTTGTTAGTAAAGTCATTTGCGGGATCTACGACGATGTCACCAACCTAAATACAGCATTAATCAAAATTGGTGATTCTTACCTGGATATGTGCAGTAGAAATTAGTCATCTCTCGAGCATGTGGAGGAACCATGGCGTCGTAGTCTCGGTGATCGAGGGGGATGAGTTTGGGGACCAGCTTCACCACTTCACCAGTCTGGTTCCTAGCATCAGGGCAGCGGAACTCCAGGTCAACGCTGCATGTATCCACATCCGTTGACAAAGTTCCTTTGTGACCGGTCATTTGAATATTATGATGACGGTAATAATACCAAGTGTATACATTGTATTGCTACTGACTTCCAATTGGATTATGTAACGACTCTCCGTTGTGCAGGCAATACCGTCAAATAATAATAATAATAATAATAAAAATAATAATAACTGAAGCTTATATAGCGCATTATAGTTACATGCTTCTCTATGCGCTATTTATGAAATACTTCAGTGCAGGTTGATTGATTATTGTGATCTAACCATACAAACAAGAATGCATTATACACTGGGGATTTGAGCTTTACATTTTGTTGTAAAGGCTGAATAGAGCACATTAACTTCATGATATACAAGATTAAAGGATATTTAGTCCTCTAAATGCAGCGTATAACTTAACGGTGTGATTATACATGCATGTCTTGCCACGGTCATTTAACATTACCAATGTCTTACTTCAAAAAATAAAATAAATGGAGGACCACACTGTCCATGCTACTGAAATAAGTAACCGCCTCGCTTGAAACAAGATGGCATTATTCAAACTTATTATTATGAGCAAATTAACATATTCCAATAAAACATGGCCAGGGTATGAAAACATCAACATGCTGGTCTGTCATACTGGTCAAGTTATGGCACGTTCACATAATTATATGGAGTTTTATGTGGTACCGTTGAAAAATATGGCATCCTCCATGTGGTACGACAAAGCAAACAAAAATGGTCCCCGAAACATTGATTTGTTCCTCTCTTAGTGAGGTACACAATGATGTATATATGGCTACAAGTGACGTGAATCATGCAATGTATGACTAGGTTACTAAACCCCTCACAAAAAGTTTGGAAACTCCAGTTTGATCGATCATATCTCCCGTATTTCTTATCAGTCATACTCAAAATTGACAACAAAATAAAGCTTCATTATATACCTTGCAAAAGGTGCATTATGTGTAGTGATTACGCAATTGGGGCGAGTGCAGTAGCCCAGAGAATAGGGAGAGGCAGGAAGTGAAATGTCGCAAAATGACCTATTTACTTTTAACTTACTAGTGACTGTGCTGACCAGCTTTTTAAAAGTTCAATTTCTATTGAATATTGCAAAACTTTCCATTTATCAAACTCATTGAAATTGGTACCATTTTAACGGAAATTATCTCTTCATTACGATGGCATATTAATCGTAATGCTCATCCAAATCGATTGTGCGCAGCAAACAGGAATATGGAGACGGGTCGAGTGTGAAATCAGACAAAAAGACATGGAGTTGACACAAAGTCAGAGCGTTGCATCCTTTATCGACCTCTTGGGAGGATTTTTAAGCATTTCAGATAACATATTCATGATTCAAATTTATATCAACTGAAAGCCCAACAACTCTTCTGTATGAAAATGTGAAATTTATAATGATTATATCAAAGGGCGGCTGCAGGGAGATGAATATGGGGGAGCCTCAAAAGTTACCCATTTCGAAACGCTCTAATTTCAAGGCACAACTGAGTCGCTATTCATTCGTTTTTAATTGAATTTTTCTCATGCATAGCCAATTAATTCAAGTCGCATTACATCCTCCGTACAATGATACAATATACCGGCGCCAAATCAGAGCGTTTTGAAATGGGTCACTTTTGAGGCTCCCATACATTCATCTCCCTGTAGCCGCCCTTTACCTAAATCATCATGAATTTTACATTTTCATACGGAAGAGTTGTTGGGCTTTACGTTGATATCAATTTGAATCATGAATGTTTTATTTGGAATGCTTAAAAATCCTCCCGAAAGCTCGCAAACGGATGCAACGCTCTGATTTGTTGTCAACTCCATATCTTTTTGTCTGATTTCACACTCAACCCGTCTCCATATTTTGGTTCACGTCGCACAATCCACTTGCATAATCATTACGATTAATATGCCATCGTAATGAAGAGATAATGTCCATTAAAATGGTACCAATATCAATGATTGTGATGAATGTAAAGTTTGGTAATTTCAATAGAATTTGAACTTTAAAAAAGCTGGTCAGCACAGTCATGCACTAGTAAGTTATAATTAAATGGCCATTTTGCGACATTTCACTTCCTGCCTCTCCCTATTTTCTGGGCTACTGCACTCGCCCCAACTGCATAATCACTACAATTAATGCGCCGTTTCAAATACATAACGAGGCTTTATTGTGTTATCAATTTCGAGTATGATTATTAAGGAATATGTAAGATATGATCGATGAAACTTGAGTTTCCGAACTATTTGTGAGGGGTTTAGCTACAGCTGAAATATTTCGCTTACCACTTATCATTAGCAGAAGGAAGATACACGCAAGGCCGACCTGGAAAAAAGGAATTTAGAAACTGAATGTGCCTACTTTAAGTCAGTTGGGTCTTAGTGCAATTGTGTACAAAATACGAAACAGTGTAGTCTGCATAATATCGCTTACATATTATATAACGACTTAAAATGTTCTAGCGTTGTGATTGGCTGAATTCAGGTCACATGATATTCAAAGAAATGATTTATATGCACTCATAAATTGATCCGACCGTGCAATAGGGGTACTATTGCACGGCTGTGACGTCATCAATTAAAGGAGTGATGTACCGGCGGTATAGGCCTACACCCCCACGTTCATTAAGCGTGGTGTGAACTTGGTTGTTTACTGCGCTGCGGGGATTACCCCGTTTGTTAACCTTGTTGCCTGGACATTGTGCGCGCTTATCGCGCTTAGTTAACGCGCTTGTTGCCCGCACATCAAGCGCGTTAACTAAGCGCGACCAGCGCGCACAATGCTGGTCGTACGCGTACAGCTTTATGTTGCTCACAAAGGTTGTATACACGGCAAATACACATTTGGATTATCTATCTGGATAACATTGTTAACATCATTGTTTATTTCATATTTTGATCGAACATGGTATGTACCTGATTACGATGGCGAAGTTTGTGCAACTTACGA
>JAUELG010015658.1:0-12003 GCA_031471515.1 Dendraster excentricus | reverse complement strand
ACAGGGTATTGTGTGAAAATTTCAAGTCAAATGGACATTGCATGGCCAAGTAATAAGCGAAAATGCAAAGTGACATTTGGTGATATTCACTAACTCACTGCATTCACTTTGCACAGGGATGAAAAACTTTGGGGGAGTTTTTCTTATAAATCTGAATAGTTTGATCGTACATATCTTTGTAACGAAAGGGAAATTTGAAAAACCGAAACCTTTCCCTTGATTTTATTGTTAATACAAACACGACAAGGTATGAGGGAACCACCAGAATTAACATTTTGTTTTGAGGATTTAGACAATGTTACTAAGTCCCTTTAAATGCCCTTTTAGTATGACAATATCTACATTCTGGGGCCAAAGTTCACATGCTTATAGCTAAAGGTGCCTTGTTAAAAATTTAAATATGTTGTTAAAAGTTGTAATTTTTCGATTTTGTGGTCATAACTCTTCAATATTTTTTTTTTTACAGAAATGTCTCCCTGGGCTGAGCGAAGAATCCTTTGGTGTTGAGAATCTGGTTCTAAACAATACAGGTGTGTCATGGGAAGACATCGTCATGGTAACAAGCTGTTTACCGCAGCTCAAAGAGCTTCATGCTAGCAAAAATGGTGAGGATACATTCATAAATGTTGTTTATTTTATTTTTTTACTTATTTGATATCTATAATTGGTACATAATCTACTGATTATGTTCATTCTTGAAGTAATCCTTTAAAGTTCATATTATTAGCCTTTTGCTGTTTGAGATCTATATTGAAGAGAATTACCGGTTCTAGTCAATGTCAAGCATGCCAAAAATATGTGACTTAGCAGGATGCTAAGAAGACAATCATCCAGCTGCAACCCTTTATCCAAAGCCAAGTTAAAGGAGTTAGACTGTTGATATGTGATAACAAATCAATATGACATCATTACTTTGATACCCTATTTGCTGTGACCAGTCAAGTTGAAGTATATTGACAAGGCTCTGTTATGATTGTGCCAAATCTCAAATCAAGCACTTTATATATTATTCAAATCCGTTTTCTTTATTATTTACTTAAATTATTTATTTTAACCAGTTAATAATAATAATAATAATACTATTAGTGGATACTTCTATAGCGCGCGTTCCGTCTTTTGATGTTCACGGCCCATATGCAATAAGAGTTCTAAGTGATATCAACTTTTTGACAGGACTCTCCCAAGAAGATGGAGATTTTTTGCTTTATTGCATTTATTGCTTTATTTAGATGTATCTATGTGAATGTGTTTTCGTCCCCCCTTCAAGATTACAAGGATATCTCAGTCTCCTGCAAGTCTCTGTGCCGGAGCCTCCCCCAGCTGAGGATTCTACATCTAACTGATAACCAGTTTGACAGGTAAGTCCTCTTGCGCTGTGGCCTAGTAAGTGATTATGATCGGTCACAACTTTGGGATAAAATACAACTTTGCGATTAAGCATAGCAGTACTGTCTTATTGCATAAACAAAAAATCATAGAAAGTTTCACCCAAATCGAAACACAATTTCATGCTTACCAGTTGACCAATTATCACCAATTATCACCTCTAGAGAGAATTAAGGAAGGGGGCTATTGTAGACAGGTGACCTCTATAGAGAGGTTTCATACCAGACAGGTGTAGAGCAGTTCCATAATAGTGTTTTACTTTCACAGGGAATCACATTTGGTGGCCAATAGGCAAGTTGGCTAGTATTGGCTGCCCTTTGGACACTACGGCACATATTCAAAAAGAGGTTTGTACAGACCATGGTCTAAACTATTTTATTACATTTATGGAGTGCCAATTGTAAACTGATGGAGAGAGAAAGTAAATTCCTTACTTGTTAACAATGTAGATGGTACACATTCTCTCTCTGTCAGTTTACAGTTGGCATTCCATAGATGTAAACCATGGTTTAGATCATGGTCTGTACAAACTCCCTTTGTGAATACGGGCCTAAGACTGTACAGTAGTGAGACTGTACTGCTCATTTCCCCTCGACTGGCTTCCCTTGAATCTTGACAACTTCATTTGTTATGTTTCAGATGGGAGAAAGTTGCCCAGCTCTCCAAACTGCCGCATCTCCACACCCTGATGCTGTCTGGGAATCCCCTCTCCAACATTCACTACTTCTTCTTCCCAGAGCATCTGGATCAAGATGACATGGAACCTCAGGTCAGTATCTTTATGGTTGAACTTTGATAGATGGTAGTCTAAATGCAGTAGCAGTTTTCATAATCTTGCATCATCATTGTTGTCATCATTGTCATCATCGTCACCTTCATCATCATCATCATCATCATCATCATCATCATCATCATCGTCATCCTCACACCCATCACTATGACAATCACCATTATCATTATCATCAACACCACCCACATTACTATCATCATCACCACAATCACTATCAACATCATTTTTGAAGATCCAACTTTATTCCCTCCCTTTGTCATACATTTTTATGCAAAACCAACATTTACTAACATGTACATGTATGGTCATATAGATCAGTACAAATGTAGGATTAATGGGTGTCCATGTACTGAATATGTTGTAATTTTCGCGGTGGTTTTATTATCGCGAAAATTTCTTCTTTGGTTCATGCCCATAGACAATAATGAAAGCACCAATAAAATCGCGAAAAGTAGCACTCACGAATTGTGAGATTTACTCCAAAATCGCAAAAACATCTGTACACAAAAATATTGGCGTATACAGTATTTGAATGTATTTAATTGAAATCTTACATGATTTTCTTTTTATCACGATAGGGTGCTGAGGCACAGGCAGAGAGCTGTGAGGGGAGCGACGAAACCAAAATGGAAGTGCAGGATATTGTAGGAGTCATCATGGATGAGCTACTAGGTGAGGCAATCAACATCACCACGGCAACAACTACAATGACATCATCTTCCTCAACATCATCCTCTCTGCCACCTTCCCCAAAGAAGTGCGACTCACAGTCGTACGACAGTGGTATGGAGGATTGTTTCCCAAACACGCCGCGCACTGGCAGCTGCCGAGAGCGACTCCCATCCGATGATTATGATCCATGCAGCTTGGCGGACTCTGGCTATGGACTCCCGAAGCAGCAGCAGAAGGACAACAGCATTGCAAAACCGCCCAAGAGCGGTCCTTCCACTTCTGCTGCGCGAGAGCAGAAACTGCCGGACATCAGTGAGCGTGGCGGGGGCCGGATTACGACGGCCACGGTACCCATTCCTGGGTCGCCTCGAAGCCGTGACCTCAAGCAGAGGGAGAAGAGCAGCAAGCCAAACAACATGAGCCCCGCCCACTCCAACAACGGGACCGGGAAAAGCAGCCCTAGGAAGAACAATTCGGGGAAAACCAGTCCGGTTGAGCTTGAGGTCAAGATGGACGTCAACACAGACAAGTTTGCGTACTTCGAGATTGAGTGGGATGCGGACGATGAAGCAATCGGGGACGAAGAGGAAGATGAGGAGCGAGAGAAGATGGAGGAAGAGGAGAGGAAGAGGGAAGAGAGAGTAGGAGAGAGGCTGGAGGTGAAGGATGAAGAGCAGGATGAGACACCCTCCTCGCACTTGTTCCCCAACCTCAAGGTCCTCTGTGTGACCAATACGTGGGTCGGGGATTGGTCGGACCTGGAGTCCCTCCGGGCCTTCCCAAAGCTTGATGCCCTCAGAATCAAGGTGAGTCAAAGGGAACCAAGACCACAATGTAATCCTTTCATTAATAACAGTGGATGGATGGATGGATGGATGGACGGAGGGACGGACAGATCGATAGAAAGTTGCATAATAATTTTATTGGCTTATAAAATACAAGGCTGTTAATAATCCGGGAACTAAAATGTTTTGTGAACAAAAAATAATTATACACAGATGTAATATATAATGAACAGAAACTAAAACATTTCTTAATATTACATAAAATAATGTATTGAACATTTTATACTAAAAAGTATTTGCAACATACACTTTAAAAAGAAATATGAAATGTAATAAATCTTGTGTATTTTGAATTTTTGCCTCTTTTGTTTTTTCAAACAGGGGATACCTTTCTTAGAAAATCTGGCCGTGGAGGATAAACGTAAACTTCTTGTAGCAAGGTAAAATATACTCTTTGTTAAAGGTGCCCCTGTATTTTTATTGAAAAAAAATACTGATTTTGTGGTTGAAAAAGGGAAAATACATGTAAGCTTTTACTAATAATTATAGTACAATATTTGTGACCATTCATAACACTCATGAGCTGAATGAGTATCAATAATTGATCGTGTTATACTTGCCCTTGTCAGACATAAAAATCTAATTTTATTCTCCATTACCACAAGTCAAACAATGTGGTAGAATAGAAATGTGGAAGCTCAAGACACTTTACAGGTGCATCCTTAATGCCAATCCCTATGCCCATGAAATGCTCCTTGGGAAGTGGAGATTGTGCTCATATTGAGTTAAGTGCAACTTTTTGAGAATTATTATTTGCAGTTGCAAGGTAAAAGATACTAACTTGAATTGCCAATCTCAATGCACAGATAATGCTCTGCAGGGAGTGGAAATGGTGCACACACTGTGTGCATGCCTTCATTGTATCTTGTGACCGGGATTATGTATTGATTGTACAGTGCTATGATGTTGAATTGTAAAGTTCTTAGTCTCAGATATATATGATATTGAAGAAGGAGAATTATTTGTGTTGAATTGTTTGGCATGTAAATCCATGCACCGGTCGGTATGCCTTCTTATTTTTACCATGTAAAATGTATCATTAAAACCACTTTGAATTAAATTTTCTTCATAAATGTATCTTCATATTTATGTTCATAATTTTTCCCCCATATATACTCTTAGCTTGCCTAACATATCAGTGCTGAACGGCAGTGAGATCACTGTGGATGAGAGGGAGAAGAGCGAGCGGTTCTTCATCAGACATTTCTGCGATCACACCGACCCCCCCAGCTGGTATGCTGACCTGGTGGCAAAACATGGTAAGATTGATGATAATAATCAGATAATACTAACAATGATAATGATAATGATAATGATAATAATCATATAATAATGATAATAATGATAATGATAATGATAATAGTTATAACAATAATAATATGATAATGATAACACATCGTCTTCCTGAGCTGGAGCGCCGACCTGGTGGCAAAACATGGTAAGATTAAAGGGATCTAGTAACTTTGTTGACATGTACAAAACATGATGAATGGTTCATCAAATTTGTATTGTTTGTGATCTAATATGCCCACAAAGTGATGTGTGAATATGGAGTTGATAAATAGTTGGTAAAATGTGTAGTTTTGTGATTTGTTATGCCCTCTTTGAGTATGGAGTGAAAATGTCATTTTAAATAGATGATATATGGCCGAGTAATGAGTGAAAATCTAACATGAAATTGACTAACTAAAATGCAAACTATTCAATCATAATTTTATTTTTGATGGGAAATTCGAAAAAAAAAAAACCTGTTCCATTCTTCTATTGGTAATACAAATACCAGTTATGAGTCCAGTACGAGAAGTAAATTAAATACCTAAATGCATTTCAATATGTTTTGAATAAAATCAACATTTTTCTTGTAACTTTCCAATGCTCTTCCATACTCCATCATTCTACAACAAAGTTATACCAAAATTGTGTGAAATTAAATTTGTATTTACCTGTCCACCCCAGGTAATCTGCGACCGATCACAGAGATTGATTTGAGGCGGGGCTTCAAGGAGTACGCCAAACTCACGTTCCTCTACAAGGGCCGACACTTGTGCCAGCAGACGATACGCGTCGTTGATAACGTGGGTGGGCTGAGGAAATACTGCGCAGGCCTCGTCAATAAATCAAGACGGTAATTGATTATGCCAAATTAGAATCCAATGTGTTTTCCTTGTTTCCATGTCAGGCAAGCCAAATTAAGGTTTTATCTTATTCAAAGTGGTACCACCACTACCACCACCTACAGAGTGATGAATATATACTTGATAAATGTAATGTATTACAAAGTCAAATCTATTAAAATGCAATAAACAGAAATTACAAGATAACAATGAGGAAATATATGACTTGTTCAATAGCACAAGTCTTTTTTCGCGCCAAAGTAACATTTGTAAGTCAAATATTTAAATATATCTTCTTACAGCTTGATCTACCTAAACATGGACCATTTGTTGAAGCATGATAACCTCCAGAACTCCTAATGACCAATGAAAAATTTTACTTGACCAACATCAATCTACTTGCCCCGGACAGTAGGGCATGTGCTAGTATCAAGCCCTGGTTTATATATCAAGTATTCGTTCTTGTTTAAACCATCTTGATCTGGCTGTGATAAGTGATAACTTATCAGAGTGCGGTGACATGCTACCTGAATTATACTACCCACCTGCCAAAGGATGGGGAATTCAATAAGTCGCGTGATGAATACAATTACAATGAAAAAAAATGCAAATGCAAATGTATCATGTACAGCAAAACGTCTAAAGAGAAATGTGACTTGTTCAGTGATCTGAGTTGCGTTTACTATTGGTTCTTACAGCATTCTTTCTTGATTACCACCATGCAGGATGGTCCGGCTGTATCACCTGTCGAAGTGCGGTGACGTGCAAGTGGAATACAACATTCTCAATCAGGATCTCCTGCCCATGAGCCGCTATGACATCAAGGACGGTGATGAGATCCACATTGACACCTCCAAGGCAAACCAGAACTTTACCGTCCAAATCTCAGACTCCTTTTCCCACAGCTACCACATCAAGAATGATTGCAATTGAATGATATCTTCTTAATTCTAGCGTAGAAATCAACATCAACATTCTGCTGTTGCGTAAAGCAGGTTTGAAAGGGTTGTTCTGTTGACGTGAACAGAATCTTTGTTTGTTTTCCCATTAGTCGTCTTTATCTTTGGTCTAGCAAGAGAGAACATGATTTAGTTATTTTTTGAGCTATTGTATCCAGTGGTGACCGTCATCTTTTACATCAACTTAAAATGAAAATTGTTTGGCATTGAGCTGTATGTGATCCATGGATTGTATGCTCAAATGTGTGTATGATACGAGTAATCAAACACAATCAAACACAATCTTACACAATCATACACAATCTTACACAATCAAACACAATCAAACATTTGTACAGTGACCACTTGGGTAAAAACAAGGAAAAGAGCCAGTGTAGACAGGTGACTTCTGTGGACAGATTCCACCAATCTCTGCAAAGGACACTGTTGGTGGTCACTACAGGCAGGCTTGCTGATATTGACATGTAGACATGAAGACAGGTTTGAATGTACATATATGTTTGTTGCAAGCTGAGAGTTAATAGCTGTACCTCAGTCAGTAAGAGTGACGGTCTAGCAGTTCCAGTGGTCTCGGGTTCGAATCCTGCTGGAATCTAATTTCAGTCATACTGTATTTCTGGTCAGTTTCTTTGTTTGTTTGAATCAATTAGGCATACAGTACATGTATGTTAGTTGTCCAATTTAAAGTAAACATGTTGTGCAATAAATGTAGTTTCACTATGCAGTCTTCTTCCCTCTCTCCCGTTCTTTCTCCATTATTTATTCTCTCCTTGTCTCTCTCTATTCCTCACTCCTTGTTCAAATGAATGTCTAGAACTTGCAGTAGTCAGGATAACATGTGATTGATAGCATACATTGTACTTAGTTATAGTCTTATAGCAGTTATAGCAGTTTATTCTTTAGATAAAAGATAAAGAAAATGAATAACTGTACATGTATTTATCCATTATAGTACATTGGTATCTTTTATTACATTATGAAGCTAATAATTCAATTGACCTAATGGTATAAACAAATTATTGTTCATATCTAGATGTAATCTCATGTTAATTTCATGTGTGGCTTAATTTAGTTCAAAATGTTGGTGCCTATTTCCTTTTTTATTATTTTTTTTTTTGTTATTAATAGTCTTAGCCATCTCTCTATTACAGGCAACTCTTCTCTTGACCCTTGTTTCTTTTGTGGTATTTCACTTCGATCAGATTTCTATCAATTTTACAGATATTGTACTAAGAATGTATGCATGGCTTTTGATAGAAAATGCAATTGATTCAGTGGAATTGTTGAGAATTTGATAGATAACATAGTACAAGAAAAGTATCAGAAAGTAAGTCTTTGCTGGTTTTTAGTATTTTAATAATAATTAATGCTTTTCATTCAGAAGTATAATTTTAAAGACTCACAGCAAACTGTGTGTAATACTAAAGCATATGATTATGTAGTTCAGAAGATTGTGTATCAGATAATGTACCTGTTTTCATTTAATGTTAAAATGCTACATGTTGTTATTTGAGCTTTTGAGATAATACCAAAGCGCATTTCTGCACTTGAGTATTAGAAAATTTAGTATCTTTTTGTACTTTGATTAAAAAATGCTAGTAATTTATGCTTTTTATAAAATTAAAAAAAAAATAAAAATATTCAGAAAATGCTAAAAATGAAATAAATGTGTGAATTGCTAAGGCTTGTATTAATACATTTGTACATAAGGTGCTGTTTTGATAGCCTGCACATAGCATATAAAATATGTGTTCATCTCCCCAATTTATTGAGGGTGCTGATAACACAATTGGTTATGTATTTATCTGTAGGGAGGGACATGCGTGTATTTGTTCAGTGAAGTTCATTGAAAACTTTGCTTATAGATAATTACTAGAAAGAGAAAATAAAGGAATTAAATAGGGTTACTGTGTACGTTCACAGGATTGTGCAATGTATTGTACATGTGGATTAGAAATATCTAGCAGGGTTATGCGAGAATTGCATACAGTGATGAAACAGTACAGTGGAACCTGAATATAATGAGCTCTGTTAGATTGAGATGAAAATTACAGTGCAGTGTAAAAGTTGTTGTGCAGGGTTATGCGATAATTGCAAATGTTGTGTATAATTACTGTTAAACAATTACAGCAGTATGGTTAGATGATGACATGTGCTACTAGTAAATTTGAAAGTGGATATTAATTGCAGTTTGAAATGTTAGAGGGGTAGTAACATTCATGTAGATAAATATCAGATTGAGAATTGAAAAAGATTGAAAAGTATATAAATATGAATTTCTTGAGTAGTTTTATGGCATCGTGTTTGATATCATATTGATTGTCATGAAAGAAAAATTGCAAAACCAATCAAAAATATTTATGTATTGACTGCTTTTATGTTTTTGATATGCAGGGAGCTTAGCAAGATCACAGAGGCTATGGCGTTGCATAACATTAATGCGTCGACAAAGGATTTTAATTTTGTGATTTTGATTTTGCTTGCTCTTTGCTGTACAGTGAGAAATGTGTGTGTAGCTCATTGATATTGCATCAATATCTGTTGAATTGTATCTGAAAAGTTCTGGTTTTAAGATTAACATGGACAATATTGTGGTGCCGTGCATGTACATGCATTTGAGTGATTATTTTATTGGAATGTTTCTTCTATAAAATGGAGGACCCTTAGTTTCAGAAAACTTTTCAGATTTGTTTCTTCGTGGCTGATGTGTGTAACTTTAGAAAAGTGTCATGATCGTCTATTAGTCACATCTTATGTTTGTCTTCATTTTAATAGTTGTATAATTTAATGTGGTAACTGTAGCTTTCTGAAATTGTACTATCATTTTTGGTGATCACTTGTTTGTCTTTGATGTATCAACTGCAGCCATTGTAGTTAACAAGTATACAAGCCTGTAAAATCTATCGTAATTAATTCAGCATTAGTTTAAGTGTAGCTTGCCAATCTAAAGATAGTTATCCTAATATATTTCAGAGCTCGGGAAATTACACATTTACGATATTATATTTCATATTTAATATATATTGGACACCATGTTGGCGAGGGAATGTCTGTTCAATTCAGGTACATATGTTTATCATTCTATTTAAATTTCTCTTAACAATGTAAAATTACGGTTAGGCACTTTTGATTTTGTTTTAATATTTTTACTTGTAAATAGTTGATTACTGTAGTTAATTGTCTGAGCTGGTTATGTTTTTGTGTTTGTTTTTAATTTAGGGAGTCATTCATATAACGGTATGATGCTACCCTTGAGTAAGAATAATGTACTTGTATTTCATTTGTAATAATGGAGAATTGGAAAAGGAAGTACTATTTTATTTGAATGTAAAGCATACTATATAAGTGGAAATTTTCGCATAATTATTTTTTCGCGCCCTGCCTAGAAAGATGAATATCATGACCTGTGCACACGAAAACATAATATTTGACATAATATTCATGCGCTTTTTTTTGCGTCTTACCGGTTGTGCGCGAAATTTTCCACTTTTATAGTAGTGTGTAGAATCCAGCCTTCTTACAATCATTGCAATGGAAAAGTGTATATGTGCCATTCATATGAGTTTGTTAATTAAAAAAAACTATTTTTGGTAGGAAGTAGGCACAAAAGGTATAGAAGTTCTATTTTCTAATTATACAATATAATGTCTTATTATTATCCTTCCAGTATCATTGATTCAGTAGTAAAATGATCAATTACTTGTTTAATAGTATGCCAAATAATGTTGAATCCATAAAAAGGCGTGTACATTTACTTGACAAGGATTTTGAAGTAGGTAATGTTAATGTTTTTAGGGCATCAAATTGATATTAATGTCTGCAAACTGAGTCTTACGTGACTAATCGTGTAAATCAGTTCAATACTGAGAAAGATGTAACAATTATTTGATGAGTAAAAAAAAAAAAAAAAGAGTCCAGTTAACATGTTCCTTTCACGATTCTGAAATTCCCTTAGACTTTGTACAAGGCCAACAGTTAAAAAAAGAACAAATATTTTTGTTTTATTTGGCAAGGCTATGATTGTTACAATCTTAAAAATCATAAAACGTTTACACATTATGTGAAATTACCTGTAAATTTCCCATTTCGTCAAAACATGAATTACTGAAGAGGTGCATGGTTTTGCTGTAGCCATAATAATAATGATTATAATATATATTGTAATTATTATATATAAGCATTTAACCATGCAGTCACATATCATTATTCAAAATTTCCTGTATCATTAATGTATAAACCCCGTTTGTTCTCAAGTGTGTGAAAACTGAAGTTTTATTTTTACCATGATGAAATGGTAATAAAGGTCCTATATCTTATAATTGGTAAATTTTGTATTTTTGTAATTCAAGAAAAGAAGGTCTATTTTGTAATGCCCTATTCTAGTAATAAGGAGCCATGATATTCTAGCATTTCACTGTCAATGTAGAAAAGTAGTAATAAAGATATTTTCATTCATGATACTTGTCTGAAATATTGTCACGAGTGTTTATGTACCAATTATTTTTATGGTGAAAGAGTGGTTTAAAGGGATAGTTCTGTTTGGTTTAGAGGCGCTTATAGAAAGGTTATTTTTGTGAGGTAATGAAAAATTAATTGTAAAATTTGAACTAGCACTCAACTTTTTGTGACAGAATATATTTTGTCTGATCAAAGTCTGTTCAGAGCTGCTGAATTATACAGTGTGGCTCCTCCCCCCCCCCCAAAAAAAATAATAATAATAGTAATAATAAAGCTGGCACTTCCCAATGAAACCCATAAAGTAAAACAACGGAAAGGGTGCCTTTTCCAATGAAAAACCCAAGTCCGTGCCCAATAATTCACACTGGCGGCCCATTATAGTGTTCTTAAGTGTGCACTCAACTATGAAACTAAAGAATGGGCACAGTTTTTCAATGCTATGGGCAGTAAGTACGATGTATCGGCAATGACTTTGTAAAAATTTACCAAAATGAGGATCTGAAATGGTATCACTCACAATGGCCCAAAACAGAAACTACACAATCAACATTGCTGTCGTTTTTCATTGGAAAAGACACCCTACGTATCTGACGGGCATAACCATTTTGTTACTTTATTTTGAGAAGTGCCCTGTTCTGTTTTTTGGTGCCACCCTGTATATCAGATTGGATTACATGTCGGGGACAAACTTTAATTATGTGTAACATTCTACATATTTTTTAATATTAAAGGAATAGTTGAGTTCTGGTAGAGAGAGTAAAGTTTTAGTCAAACGGAAT
>JAUELG010015547.1:0-12003 GCA_031471515.1 Dendraster excentricus | reverse complement strand
GAGGCGGGCGGGCTGTGTCAAGTTCAAAAGCGCCTGCCCCCCCCCCCCCCCCACCATTATTCCCCCAATCTATTGTCCTTGCGTGAATGAAAAGTGAAAGGGTACTTAAGGCCCCTGTGAGGCGGGCGGGTTGCTTCAAGTTCAAAAGCGCATGTCGGGTTAAAAGCGCATGTTGACTAAAAATTAAAGAATTATAGGCCATGATTTTTTTTCATAGAAAAAACCCTCAAAGTTGGGGGTGCGGCTTATACACGGGTGCGTCTTATACACCGGCAAATACGGTACTATATTTCAAACAAAGCTTGAATATTCTGTGATAAAAGTCAAGGATAAAATGTCAAATATTATTATATAAAATATAATTTGAATGGAATGCTGCAAGCTTTGTGACAAAACAATTTTATTAATATTTCTATATCTTTTAAGAACACTAAAATACACAAGGATCATGTTTACGACAAATATATTAACAATAATTGTAACTACACTGCAACAGTAGAACATAGTGTGACCAAACCTATTCCAGTAGTCAGCATCATTATGCAGTGCATGCAAGACAGAATCAAATATGATGAGCATTAAAAAGTTATCAAGCACAACGTTGGTATTTTTTTTGCTGACTGTGCAGAATTCCTGTTCCTTCTAGTCATGAATTCCCTCTTGGGTATAACTATAATAGAAATAATCCATGTTTTTTAGACGAATTACCATATTTGCCGGTGTATTAACCACACCTTTTTTTTTTTCAAAAAAGGGAGGAGCGGTTAATAAACTGTATACTTGAGGAAACAAGGGTTTTTTTTAGCATTCAGTGTTGCATGTTGCTAAGCTCAACAAATATTATGGATTGATCAAGGAAGGGGCTCATAATTTCCGGTATGGGCCAAGTTCGGAGACTTCAGTAAATTTAAGTATATTTCATAGACCACAAGTCTCTCAAATGAAGAATGTTTTTACTTATCCTTGGCACATTTTGACCATCTAAAAATCAAGAATTATAATATCAATATTTCTTTTCTTGGAAAACCCCCAAAGTTACAGATGCGGTTAATACACCAGAGCGGTTATTACACCGGCAAATACGGTACATCACATTCTGCTTTGACTGACCACTGAAGGCTGACACATTTCACATGAATTGTCATCTAACGTGCACAAGTGTGTTCCATAACAACCGACACAACAGCAGATTCAACAACGTTGGGTACCTAAACTGCTTCTGCTAGTGCACAGCCAAGTGGCATTCCATGCAGGACTGCTGAAAGACATGGCAGCCTTCAGTGGAGTGTCAAAATAGATATTAGTGCGCTCAATTTATATCAGAGTGATACCTAATACAACTAAGTAAGAGGAATGAAGCACTGATCAGTCAACCCCTTCAACAAACATCATGCACAGCAGGAGAACATAGAAAGTGGGATGTTAAACAGTAGAAAATATGGTATTGAAACAAAACAGCAAGCACCTTATGCAATGTGATTCCTTTATACACGTCATGCAATAATATAATGTATAGTCAAACACATACAAACCATCCAAGAAAACTGCTTTCATGAAATTTCAAAGCACATTTTAACTGTTACATAGATCAGTTGGTTTAAAGCTAAAGACCAGGGTTGTATTTCACATCTAGATATGATCTTAACTAATGATTATAGAGAGTCGTTACTTTCCTTCTTATTTGTTGAAACAGATATTTTTTAAAAGGCATACAGTTTGTTATCAAGGAGCCTGGAAATATCCTTGATAAGATTCATCTGACTGTAAAATTGATAATTCGGCAAATGTTATTTTCACACAATCAACTTACTTGTTTTAGCTTGACGTTTCAAACATCTTTGTTGAAATATATATATATTTTGAAATTCTTTTGGAAGTCTCAAATAACTATATTTGTTTTTTGAATATGTTTTATTCCAAGGCTATAAATGGCTTTCCTTAGTTGTTAGGTAAACCTAGATTACGTTCAACTTCATAGTATCTTTGTCAAACATCCGACTGATAATTTTACAATGAGAAACCTAGCATGATATATGTGCAGCACTTTACTTTGACTAATTATCGGAGGTGATAAAAGCAAACATTTCCACAGCATTCAGCAAGTCAGAAAGTCTTCTTGTTCTTGTTCTGTTAAGCTGTTGCATAGAGGAACCAGATGGGTTATGTACAAAGTCTATGGGAATTTCAGAAACTTGTAGTGAACGGGTTAAGCAAGGCAGATGAGCAAGCAAGACAAGAAGGCAGAAAGGCTTCCACATGAAATGACCAAGCAGGACACGACAAGCTCCGCGATGAAAACAAGGGTAACAAGACACACAGCAAGCATACATTTGCCTTTATTCTTGATCTTCTTTGTTACATTAAGGAACTTGTTCTTTATAAATGTTTTGGCTAATGTGCATATTAGGGGGACACATTATTTTTGTTTGCTAGCTTCAGGCACAGAACTATATCATTAAATTAATTGGGATTAGACTTGATTAAACTTTAGGGGGAATAAATACCCCCCCCCCCCCTTCGAAAGTGCACATTTGCAAATTGTGCACAAAGGCAAACATATCAATCCTATTCCAAAAATGTTGCTCATGCCTTCTCCCAAGCAGGAAAAGATCTGCAGTTGGGCACTCTTTCAGTCAACAAGAAGAAATAAGGGTTTTGGGACACACAGCAAGCATATGTTGTTATTTTACTTTTGGGGAACTTGTTGTCTTTTTAGACAGTTAAGTGAAAAAGCAAGCACAGCAACATATAGCTAAATATAAGAGTCATCTTGTCATGCCTTCTCCCAAACAGATGAAGGTCTCTTGCTGACCACTCCTCCATCCAATGTGTGAACCTTCTTAGCCGGGTAGAACACATCCTCACTGTACTCGCTGCACTCTTCTGATGACAGGGGCTCGGGAGGGTTAGCGGGGGTGGGGTGGGCTTCACTCACTGGGGTGGGGTAGGTAGCAGTCATAGGGGCAGGGTGGGGATCGGGAGCAGGGGGTACACCATCATAGGCTGTGTTCATGGAGGGATTAGTAGGGGTGAGGGGGGCTTCCATCAACAGGGTTTGCACAGGGGAGGGGTGAGCCTCATTTAGGGGGGCTGCCCGGGGGGAATGACTGCTATCATGATGTAGGAGCGAATCGTCATAGGATGCATTCATGAAGGGAGGTACGGGGGTGGGGTGGGATGCATTCAGGGGGGTGGGGGTGGGTTGGGATGCATCCAGGGGGGTGGGGATAGGGGATAGGTTGGGATCATAATCAATTGGAGGCCCATACTGGGTTGGGGAGGAGGAGGAGGGTAGGGTGATGTTGCCGGGAAGCGACTTTGCTCGTGCTGATCGGATTAGTCGCTGCGAGGCGCTGGTTTTCCGTTTTAGTTGCGACTGAACCGTGATAAGAGGCAGGCAGGAATAAAGAGGAAGGAGAAATGAAGGGGGGTCATTCATGATACAGGTTTGTAGGGGATTATATGAGGCTGCTGTTAGTTTGTACTGATATATTACATTCTGACACTCAAACATCCTAACACACCGTATCTACAGGTACCTTTGAAGAATTTATATGCACCTTTCAGTCGTACTTGTTAATGATTAATATGCAGTATAGTATGATCAACCTTTCTTCTATTTCTATTTTCTTACAGCGCATAGAGACATATGTGTTATGCGCATTATAATTACCTTATTACAATAAAGACAATAAACGCCATTTATGTAAGCATCATGAAATGTTGACTATATTATATGTTATCATGCTGGTGGATGGTTATGAATCTAATATATCTCAACCCAAGTATATGTCATGCCAAAAAGGAAGTGCTCATTCTTTCTGGTCTAACCAATGAGAAGGAACAAAAGACCTTGCATGCCATATAGCAGTGCTTGACATTAACCTCACTCTCTTCTTTGTGGCCAACGAGTCAGATCAGTAGTGTACGTCGCTATGTCGGTATATCGTTTTTTTTTTAATGATATTTCAAATTGTCGGTTTTGCCATTGAAAATATATTGCTATATTGACTTTTTCCGATATTCTGTTTTCTCAACAAAATATCAACATCCTTCTTTCCTTCCACAATTAGTTGCTTCAAAAAGAGAAACTACTTCCATTCACACAGAAATTGGCGATTGCGGACTGCTTTCACATGCCCAGACATGTCGCATGTCGTTTCAAAGGTCGCAATGCCACGTTATACTGATATATCGGGTTTTAACAATATTTTTTTAGCGATATAACAATATCGGGAATTTGTTATACCGACAGAGCTTACAAGTGTCCCACAAACTAAAATGAGTTTACTCTGTTGCTGTATGATCAACCAAAGATAGAGATTTCTGTAAATGTAATTCATGTAATTCAAAGAAAAATATTTACTGAAAAACAAACAAAACTTTTCACATTCGCGTTATCACCTCAATATCATAATGGCATGGCCTAATTTGATCCATCATGCAGTAGGAGCCTATGATATATAACGAACATTCCATGCATCTAATAGGGGTGAATGTGAATGATGCCAGGCCTTTTCTCTGCCCTCAGGAGGCAAACTTACCTTTCCATGAACAAAGTTGACTGGCCACTTGATCTTGAAGTAATAATAATCATAAAGCACATTCAAACTTCAACTTCATGCAAAACAATTTCTGATTAGTTCATGACTTTTTGTATGTTTATTTTGGAATTAGTGAATTTCCATTGACCCAACACAGGTTTACATGATTGTAGAAGCAACAAACAATACATATACTTAAAGACATTGTCCATCTAGTTTTGAGACTGGACGCCAATGAAGAAGGAAGCTGTGTGAAAGAGTAGCCTCACTTGAGTCAACTCTACATCCTCTTTGGCTTACCTTGTGGGGGGAGGGGGGGGGGGGAAGGGGGGGGGGTAGTCATAGAAAATTGTTGTAGCCAGGTCCGGTCCAAAATTGTCAAGCCGAGACGAGGACCGGTCCAGATTTGAGACGGAGCCCACAAGTTTTCGCCATTTTTTAAGCTGAAACTAGGGTTCTTTGCACTTTTTGAGGCCGAGGCCATCTATAATCGAGACTGCTAAAAATTGGTATCATAGAAAATAAGGAACTTACTGCTGGAGATCGTCCAGGTTTGATGGTCATGTGTACAGGTGCAGTGTCCATCTCCGTATCCGAGTAGGCGTCTCGCTGGTGGCCAGAATGGGGCTGGGCATTTAACAACCGCTCCTAAAATAATGAAAAATAGCAACAATAACACATTAAAATGAATCAACTTTTACATCTACATCTACTACAAGCTCAGGTGTCTTGAGTCATCATCTTGCTTGTGGCCAGATGGAGACAGTCTAGCAACAACTCCTACAATAATGAACCCCTCTCCAGCGTGCACATGTGGAGCACTCAAGCAGACTGCCTCCCACATCATTGAAGAGTGCCCTTCCCTTCGCCCACCTGGCCACCTAAACCCAGACTTTAACAACTTGGAACCTGATACAATAACTGGCTGCAAAACTTGCGTGCTGTTGCGTAGAATCTTTGCAACATATACGCAAGAAGAAATAATGAAGCACTGTCAAAACAGCATGCTTCTATGATATTGCACTGCAGCAACAACAACAACAACAACAAAACTGATTGTAGTCCAGTACTGAAAAATGCATATAAAATTAAATTCCATGAATTTCCTTACCAAAAAGATATTTTTAAAAATGATCTAACTTTCAAGGCCTGAAAACACAGAAGTCAAATTCTATGACTTTCCCAGTGTTGCAGGTCCTGTGTTAACCCTGGGGTGTATCATACAGATTCCAAGTTGATCTTAGCACTAACATGGTCTTAAATATTATGGAAAGCCATTAGTGTCTTGAAACAGTTTTTTAAAAGTTATGTTGAAATGCTTAACACGTTAATTCAAATCATATATTTTTTCTAATTATTAATGAGATTCCATGAATTTTATGTGAAGATGAAGAATCTCTTTGATAATTAGAAAATATACATGATTTTAATCAACATCTTATGCATTTTCAACATAATTTTTACAAAACTGTTTCAAGACACTAATGGCTTTCCATAATATTTGAGACCATGTTAGTGCTAGGTTCAACTTAGCATCTTTATGAAACACCCCCCTGTACTTACAGAGGCTGACTTCCTTCTGTGTATCTGGACCTCGTCCATCGGGGGCTTGTGTCTGCGAGCCACTGCATTGACTGATGAGAACCCCTGGCTCGGGCCCATAGCAGGGTCCACCGTAGCTGCACAAAGAAAAAAAACCTTAGGTCAAATTTGAATTATTTAACTATTTAAAACATGTTGAGTACTAGCGGTCAGGGCGGTGTTAATTAGCCTGCAGCACCCTGTGGTAGCCGGGCTAGTATGCTCCCCAGGGAGTTGAGATGGTGCACAAGATAATTGTGCAGGTTTGACCTGTACCTGATGACCAAGTAAATGTTTACATGCATAGAGACGGTATAGTGTTATGTGTTCTAAATATTGTTTATTATTATTATTATCAACATTTCCTGAGACAAACTTTGATGATGAGCATTGAGTTTTAATTACTGAGAAGCTTGTGTCTGCAAGCTACCACAGTAGCTGTACGGTGTATGATGAAAAACAATTCATAGAACAATGTGAAGAGAGAAACAGTTATTTTTATAACGTTATACTATTTCTATCACTTGAAAAGATTTAAAAACAAAGACCAAATAGTGTAATTCAGGATTTTAATGGTGATAATGCATGAGAGGGGCCATCGCTGGAAGCACAATTCATGAAAAGCAGTATGTAATTGTTTTAGAGAAGTTAATTTGCTAAGGCCTGGTTATAAATTTTCCTTAGCCACCTTTTGGGCTGGAGCTTGGCAGCTTATTTGCAAAGTTGAAGAATTTTGTCAAAAGCATGTCATCTATATGAATTCTATTTTGTCCACATCTCATGAAAAAAACATCATACACGTTAATCATCATTACCAACTGTGACAGGCTATAGCAAAACCATGCACTTGTCGGTAAAATCAGCATGAGGTTTTTTGTACCATTAAAAAAAGCCTTATCACAAGCTTTCTTTTGATGCTTCCTTCTAACAAATTAGTTAATAGTTGGAGAAGACATGATATGTTTCAATATTACGATTTGACAGTCTTTTACACATGTTATGTGAATTTAAAATGCCCATTTCTTCATAACATGAATTATTGACAAGTGCAAGTCACAAGCATCATCTTTCATCATGTGATCTAAATTTCTTACATTTCCTGAAGGGTGTGGGGCCATACAGGGACGATGACTTCCTCTCCCGTATCTTGCTGTCGTCTGACCGATACGAGAACGAGGATGACTCAGAGGGAGTAGCATCACGATCACCGTTTCCGCGGAAACTATAATCCCATGGCGGTCGACCCAAAAAGTTCTCTGACTGTGAAGAAGAGTACTGTCCCTCCCCTGGCTTGCTGGATGGCATCCCCGCAACATTCGTCATCGATGATGCTGGAGATGGCTTTGCAAAATATTTGCCGTCAGGTGGTGGCGGTGGGACCTCAGAGTCTCTAGGTGGGGCGGCAGTGTGGCTTTGTGATGCGTTGGTTGCGTGGTCAGGCTTGGAATGAAAGGGAAATTCAGTTGATTGCCGCGAATCTCGAGAGGAGTTTTTCCTCGCTGGTGATGAGTCAAAGTTCTGGGGCGACAGGGACGTGTAGTGGAACAGTCCAACGGGGGTGAGGTCCGAATTCTCCTCGGGCGACTTAAGTGGTGGCTGTTGCACCTCTTCAACTTCCTATAAAAGGAGGAATCAAATTAAGTAAAACAATTATATTAAGAACCTTCAATCTCTTGAATCAATATTCATTATCTGTTTGATGAACATGTTTTAAAATTAAATCTCATGTTATGTGAAATATATGTCAACATTGATATCCAGAAACATAACATGCTAGACCTCAAGCTGAGTTGCCTATGAATCCAATGGTGTTAATTATCTTATATTCTAATACTCTTACTCTTACTCCTAATATTCTTATACAAAGAAAATTCAAACTAATTTCAATTACATATATGTGCCAATATTTGTTCAATTTATAATTAACAAAACAGAGCATTTTTCTCTTCTTACTATGAGAACTTTCACAAAAAGTTATCGTAATCCTTACCTTCCTAGTAAATTTCTCTTCTTGATCAAACGGATGTGGGACCGCATCTTTTAGCATCTCATCATGCCCCTCCATGGATTCCTGCTTGTCTCCATACAGACCCTGCCCCATTTCTTGGTACTTCTCCCTCGTGTCCAGATCCGTTGACAGGAAGCCCTTTCCTGATCCCTTCCCCAGGACCGACTGCTGGGGTGGGACGGACGAAAAGCTCTGTGAGGAAAAGCTGGGGGCGCTGTACTCCGCACTGACAAGATTCGGCTCAACAAAGTCTTGCGGCTTGATTTTCCGATCGTCAAATGATTGTGAATCCATGCCACCAGGTCCGAAGGACGATGAGAGGTCAAGCCCTGACATGTCTTCATAGGCTGGCACGTTATCATCGTACGGAGGGACGCTGGAGTCGTACGGTGGTGCATTGTTGTTGTTGTAAGATGGTGCGTCACTGTAGCGGGGTGGTATGCTGTGTGTCTCTTGTCTGAGTTGGGAGTCACTGGTAGCCCTGTCTGTAGGCAGCCCATTTCTGGTGCCTCGTGCATCATAACTCCGACTGGGATCAGACCCTGGGTCCATAGCTCTACGATCATAATCCCCATGCCTGTCTGATCCGTGTGTATTGTGTCTCACACCCTCGGCCATCTGGGCATAGTCCTCAAAACGAGAAGCCGGGGGCTTGTCAGGGTAGTACTCATCGGATGTGTGTTCGTAGGAGTCGCTGTAACTGGAGAGCGGTTCGTCGAGGCCTCTCATTGGGTCACTCACACCACTGCTACCATCCTGCATGTAGTCACCACGGTGTGTGGGGAACACCCCCGGACTGATAGCATGACTCCCTGAGTGGTCTAGACGACTCACGTTCGGGTCATCAGGTTTGCGATTGTCTGAGGAAATTCGGTTGGAAGGCGGGGTCAAGACACTCTTTTCCTGCGAGTGTGGTATTGTGGGGAGGCTACGGATGTCTGTGGTCTTCTGTGTGTCCAGGTCGGTGACCAGGTAGGGACCAGAGAGAAGTGCCTCCCTTGAAGACTTCCGATGGACAACCTTGCCTTTAGCATCTACAATAATTTGGATGCAGAAAAACACCGGTTATTTATAAAAGACTTTGCTAAAGATATTTCACGTAAATTAACAACAACATCTGTACCAAATAAATTGAATAATGTTACAAATATAATAGAGGAGAGGAAAGATTACTGCTTTTGCCTTTAAAATATTAATATATAGAGGTAGAAATGTTGAATCACAATAGCAGTAGTAATTTTGTTTATTGATCATTAAACCATTCGCATAATAAACAAAATAATAAGATAATATATAACATATTGGAGCTGAAATAAGTGCATTGTCCATGCAAATTGCCAAAGCTTATCAGCCTGTTTTACAGCATCCACACATGTCACATTACCACACTGCTTCTAGGCAAGCTTATTGTTTGTTGTATCTAGGCAGCACACAGCATTCAGTACCATGCAATGGTATCAATAAACTTGACTTCTTTATGGCCTCATAGGCAAGTACAATCAAGAATGTTCTTTTGCAGTAATCTGAAACCTGAATCTGGTGGGACTTGGGCGCTCTTCTCGTTTGAGCAGTAGTCTGAAACCTGAATCTGGTGGGACTTGGGCACTCTTCTCGTTTGAGCAGTAGTCTGAAACCTGAATCTGGTGGGACTTGGGCGCTCTTTTCGTTTGATAACCATTCGCCAATGTTTGCGTGTGTCCACAAAGTTACTCGTCAGAAATCTCTTTAACTATTAGCTAACCCTCTACATATTTTCAATCCCATGCACAACTGAAAGCTCATTATAATGATCCTTGACTTTATAATTATAGTGCTGTTACAGCATCAGCACATCAAGCATCTGTTTGTTCAAGCCCAGGCTCATTATCACAATTTAGCATTTCATGCAGTACATGTATGTTACCATAATCCCTGAATAACACAAAACAATATTATGCCACTGCCATACTTTGATCACGATTAGGCTGTGTGTACCATAGTATGTTCATCTCCCTTTTCCAGCCAAGGCTAATCTTCAACATTAAGCATTTCATGCAGTACATGTATTCTTGGATATTAACAAAAAGACATTTAGCATTACCACACTGCAGCAAGCGAAGAATGGTTAATATTTTTTCAGGATCCGTGCAGCACACAGCGTGTTGTATCAATGCATGCTCACTCCCTTACCGAATGATAGTTTACCACTCTGCTGCTCATTATGATCACCTTTAGACTGTGTGCGTCGCAGGGTGTCCATCTGTGTGGCCAGGGCGGTGCGTTGGCGCTCCAGGCCGTTCATCACAGACTGCACGTGGTTCACCTCACGTTCCATCTGCAGCTTCTCCTTCACAGAATCAGCCGACTGAAATATCAAACAAATCTATATTATGAAAGGAGAACCGTGTTTTGTGTCCATCGCCAAAATGTGTCCAGAACTCACATTTTAAGCCATGTATGGTGAATAAAATCGCGATGCAGCTTCTACAGTTATGTTACTTGCGTGCAAAAAACAAACCCATAGTGCTTATTGTAAAAGTAATGTACACAACCAGTTGCTTTCCTTAAAAAGAATGTATAAATAAACAGAAGACAAAAACAAACTTCACCCCTAAGCAATCGCCCATAATTTCATAACCCATTATTGTTTTGAGATGTCATCTTACCCTAAAATTTACACTGTTGTTATGTTTGATATTTGCGAAAATCAGATATATTCATTACTTTATGGCTGCATAGGCACAGATTGAAGACACAATGGCCCAATTCAAAAGTCACAAGGCATCGCGCGTGCCTGTACATTGTGAATCCACATAATGTGGTGGAATGCATTGATCACGGTTTATTAAGCACTGCTGTTTGATATTCCATTTATTTTAGATTTTCGATGGCACATGTGGTCAAATGCATGAATTTGAAATGAAGATAATATTTTGTGAATTTTGAAATATGACGATTTTTTCTGAAATGTGTGCTCACTCAATCATGGATTAATGTTAACCTCTCATTTTTACACATTATTTTTCTAACTACCACGATTCTTGGTTTTGAAATAATGGGCAATTGCTGAGGGATGAAGTTACTTTCTGTGTTTGGTTTAGATGTGGTAGCTATATCTGTAACAAATTAAAAAGTATAGTAACAGATATCATGTTTCTTAGTCTAAGGATGCAGAATTTTACAAAATAGTTGTTCAGTGAAAATCATAAGCCTGAATACCATTGCAAACATGTACACACCTCTAAGGGATTCCTTGATGTTCAGCAATCTGTACACTTGCCTCAATGTCATTACATATACAGTCAAACCCGTCTATAGCCACCTACCATTGTGGTTGAAATACAGTATTTGTTACATGTTAAATTCTGTTGTGATGTTGATGTTGTTAAGTGCCTTGGCTCAAAACATTCCTGCATCAGCATCATGCATAATGAAAAAAGAAAAATCAACTGACCTTTTCTCTGGATATGTCCGGCATCCCCTCCATGCCTGACTTGATCAGAGCCACTTCATGTTCAATGCGGTTATTTTCTGAAGTTATCTCCTCCAATTCCTACAAGAAATATAAATGAAAATACATCAATTATACATGTTCATACAAAACGTTGACGATGATGTTGATGGTATCGATGATGATAATTGATATCAATAATGATGATGATGATGATGTTGATGGTATCGATGATGGTAATGACAATGATAATTGATATCGATGATAATGATGATGTTGGTGATGTTGGTGATGATGTCGATGGTATCGATGATGGTTATGATAATTGATCTTGATGATGATGATGATGTTGATGATGATGTCGATGGTATCGATGATGGTTATGATAATGATATTTGATATCGATGATGATGATGATGTTGGTGATGATGATGATGATG
>JAUELG010015435.1:0-12003 GCA_031471515.1 Dendraster excentricus | reverse complement strand
ACTACTTGACTTTGCTTGACCCCCTTAAGAGACCACGTGACTGAGTTCTTTATCATTTGGTACAGTTTTATCCTGCTCCTCGGCCCTGTAGTGCCTTGGAAGAGGCCTCACCATCTTTTCTTTCCAGGTGAATTATTTATTTCCATGGATACGTCGCGGAGACGTCTCCGAGACTTCGCCTTGGTGAGATAGCAAACCATTTTCGGGTTTCCCGAGTCGCCGCGACTACCGCGATGATCAGTCGCGGTAATCGCGGTGACGTCTCCGCCGGTGAGATACGCACTTTTAGTAATGTCGTTGTTTTCTTTTAAATCATACACAACAATATCAAGTTTAACTCACATATAATGGCCTTATATATACAATTGATAGTCTGTAAGCGCTTTACCTGTATAGTATACCCCGGTCATTTGAGGCACACTCACAATCAGTATACATGTGGCGTACACTCGATTATGTACAAGTATATCATTTTTAATTCAAACAATATTTTGTTTGGCAGTTTACATCTATAAAAAAAAGGTTCATTAGCATTACCGTCTCCTTAAATATTTTAGCAACAAAACACAATTTCTCTAAACACAATTTTCCAGCAATAACGATTTTAATATTCATTATTTCCCACGGTACAAAATGTAACTCCATATTCTATGTATCTTTTATATTCTATATTTAAGTGAGTGTATATACATTACGATAATAATCCAAGTCCTTTTGCAGGGAGTTAGTACCAATGATGCGTGCCTGTGATGTTTCAATGTCATGCGATTGTCTGATTTACATCTAATTGCTCTCGGAGTGGAACAAATTCCCGATGGAGCTGTTAGTTTAAGTAGAGTGTCTTTGAGTAAAATAGTAGTGAGATTCGAGCAGATAGACCGAATAGGCATTTATACACTTTCTCTTCGTTCATTGTTTAAGTTTGTTGTGGTTTAAATTGTTTTAGTAACTTAAACTTGTGTACTATCATTGGAAACTGATAGTTATCAGTATGCCTTGCTTATATTCTTTGGCAGTTCTTAATCTGAAGTCACGTGCATGCATGCCACATGTAGAATACATTTACAAATACATGCCACTTTGGTCCATTTGTCTTTAAGTTTTTTTTAAGTAATTTATTCTCCCTTTAAACAATTTCTTACACACACAAGCAACTTCATAAACGAACGCATAATAGGCATATGATATGCACACAAACAAATTACACAGCAGTACATGATTGCAATACCACGTGGACAAAATAACCAAGATGACCTCGCCCGGGGGTACGCGATCTGGGCCATAGTATACAGACAGCACACAACAGCAAAGAGAACATCAATTTACATTCTCAAAACGGTTAATAAAATTATTGCCTCTTGTTTTTCCCCCGTGCAGCGTTTAGTCTCATCTCTTGATTCTCTCTCCGAAAAGTTGGGCCATTTGCGTCACAAAATCCGTTGTCATGGTTACCTGTAGCTAACGGCTATCATAACGGATTACGTTATTCATGCGGCCAGCATGTATATTCATATTTTTTCCCTAAAACAACGGAGGGAAAGATTGATATTGGATGACAAGAAAATCAAACAGTTATCTCCATCATGATTCAATATTTAAACAGGAGTCTGTGATTTTGAAGAGCTTGAAACACACACAAAAAATTTCCAATAATGCAGATTATATACAAACTTCCAACCCACGGTCTGAACTTTCTGACTGAATTAAAAATGTTGTATCAACCTTAATAAAACAACGGCCATGGAATAGAATAAAAATGTTAAGAGTTTCAGATTTGAGACCGAGTGGGTGGGCATTTAAGTGATCTAAATTTAGTAACTCTGTTGAATTATGCAAACTTGTCGAAGGGGTAATGTTAAAAAGTGTATTGCTTCAAAATGATAGTACCACTGAGTAATGTGCATCATATTCATGTCACATTAATGTCATAAAGTTATGGCCGAGTAATGAGCAAACAGTGTTTTTTGAAGAAATATTGTCATTATAAATAACAAATTATTTGACAGTAAAAATGATTTATTGCATTTTATTTTTAGATTGAATCATAAATAAATCTATTTTAAAGAAAAAAAAATCGCAAATAAGTATTGGTTTCATAGTATTTTTGCATTTTAAATTTCATTTCTGGTTTAAACAAATTTCATTTTGTTTAATTTGTTTGTCTGTGTACTGTGTACGTATACGGAATTGCTGAAAACGGCCTGACGGCTGATAGCGAGATTGTTTAGTTCCATGTTTAGATAAATAAAATAAACAAACATAAAACAAAGTGAGCTTGGTCAATTCAGACTGAGGGCCGCATATCCCTTTAATGATGATGAAAAATGATAATTATGATAATTGCGCAGTTTTTAACATTGCGAATGGTAATTATGATGTGATTGCATAGCGTGACTCTGGAAGTACGATTCTGCAAACTTCAATTAATTAGCAATGGAGATGGACAGTGTTCATTTATGAAATACGGGCGTACATGTATGATGTATGTTTCACGGGGAAATCTAATTTCAAATATTGCAATGACTGTTAAGGCTTTCATTTCGGAGAGTGATTTCATTTATGTTACCAAATACGTTGCTATATATAAACTATATTATCATAATCATGACTATTCATACTAAGTATTACCATTATTGTTTTATCAGAATCATCACTAGCATCTTTGACTGCATCATCACCACCATCATCATCACCATCATCATCACCCTCATCATCATCATAATCAACATCATCATCACTATCATCATCATCATTATCATCATCAGCATCAGCATCATCATCACTATCATCATCATTATCATCATCATCAGCATCATCATCATCATTATCATCATCAGCATCAGCATCATCATCACTATCATCATCATCATCACCATCATCATCATCACCATCACCATCATCATCAGCATCATCATCACTATCATCATCATCATCATCATCACCATCATCATCATCACCATCATCATCATCACCATCACCATCATCATCAGCATCATCATCATCACCATCATCATCATCACCATCATCATCATCACCATAATCATCATCATCATCATCACCATCATCACCATCATCATCACCATTAAGATCATCATCGTCATCATCACCATCATTTCATCCAAATATATAATTATAATCACCATCAAATATCAATATAATCACCATTATCTTTATTACAATGATCATCCTCATCATTATTATTTCGCTTTCATATCAGATTTCAATATGTACAAAGCACACGAAGACATATCCTTTCTTCGAAAGGACCAGTATTAAAAAAAACAACTAATTCCAATAATCAGCATACACGACGACACAATAACATAGTACTCCAAGTCACACAGTGTTTATTAATTTCTGAGCTTTAATGCAATCGTATAACAAAGAAATTAAAGGTTTAATATACAATAACAAGAGTATACCTGCTTTATCTATCTGACATAACCAAGTTTGTTCAAAAAATTCGCATGTATAAAGTCTCATATGTTACATAATTCAATCAAATTTATATACAAGCATACACTGCTATGGAAATCATCAGTGTGGTATAAAACTGTGCGCACTCAGACATAAAACAGTTATGTGCGATGTAAAAGAAAAACAAGTGAATGATCTACACACTACAAACAATTTAATGCAAATTAAATATAATAAATATTTCTATTACAAGGTAGTGAATAAACTATGTCACTGCAATTAATGAAAATAATGCATGGATCATCGTAAGTCATATTTGATCACAAAACTCACAATGTTTGATCATACAAATATTATTTGATCAAAAAACTCATAATGTTTGATCATACAAATATTATTTGATAAAAAAACTCACAATGTTTGATCATACAAATATTATTCAATCATTAAAAATAATGTTTGTTTATTGAAATTACGTTTTGATTAATACTAATGTTATTTTATCATGGAACACAATATATGTTGAAAATATTTGTTCATGTTAATGAAATTTGATCACTAAACATTATCTTGTCAATTTGATCATTAAACATTATACTGCTACTTTGATTATTAAACATTATCTTGATACATTGATCATTTATCATTATTGTGATAATTTGATCAATACACATTATTGGATAATTTGATTATTGAACATTATACTTTGATCATTAAATGATATCCCGATAATTTAATCATTAAACATTATCTTGAATTTGCTGCTCCCGATTACTCTCATTTAGGCGGGATACATCTAATAAAATACATCGACAGTTCATCAAAGATAAAACGAAGGATACTGTGAATCAAATGAACACAGAAGTGAGTATAAACCGTCTTCAATTTACTTCTGGAAATCAGTTCATTTACAACGCTATCATGGTTTTGAGGAATAAATTAAGTGATAATCATGAACAATGCCCAGGTTTATTAAAAAGATGATAATAATGGAAATAAAATGACATTAACAAATAGTTTTACTAAGTAAGAATATTAACAAAGTATGTGTGTTACATAAAAAAAGGTCAAACTAACTACACAACATGAATTGTTCAGCCTATTGCTAAATGATGTATCAAAACATGATAATAAACATTCAACACATCACCATTCATATCATAAAGAAAATATATTGTGTAAAGACAAATCAACAAATGATACAAACATTATACCATATTGACGCGGCTTGGTCTGCTTCATTGAAGTATAAACCACATAATGTTCTGACAATAATCATATTAAAATACCAACCATTTAAACGAAACGCTTAAGACATGCCAGCGTGATCGTTAACCACATGTCAAAAACAACCATATTGTTCAGAATTGTGTGAAAAATATGTTATGTAAATCATACATGATATCATATTAAAGGTAAAGATTTGTTTTGGTAGGGCCCCCCTTTTGAAAAAATGAAATGGAAGCTCGTATTACCAATCATGTGAAAGATTATGTTTTAACTAATACGTTATGATACAAATTTTGAATGGAAACCGCCTACTAATTGAGTTATTTGTAAAATTATAATATCTGTCAGGTGAAGACAGATATCGCCAACGAGGAATCGCCCATACGCTACCGTGTATAACGAATATGTTGTCACCACGTGGCGGATATTGAATTTGTCCGATATTTCTGTATTTAACGATGCTTAGGTTCGGATTTTATCACACAAGCCCTATTTCAATACATAATGAACAATATTGATCAATAAAGATGTATTCGGCTACTTTCCCGAAACTGGACTTTTGCTTTAAAGTGAATTCATGTACTATGTTTTTTAAAGTTTCATGCATGTCTCGCCGTATTGGCTATTGTATACAATAGCACGTTAGCAAAACGAAAATAAATAAATAAAACTTGCAATTTACTCTGTTGTCATACAGTAGTTGCTGTTTTGTGTTCTTTTATGCATCGCTGTGATCGTCTTGGGCTTAATAACATACGAAGAGCTTTTAACCAGAAGGGGCAACATCAACTTTTCAACTTCCAATAAATAACGGGTTTCTTTGTACCACTTTGTACACGTGCCTATGCGAGAAAACAACTTAAAAATTCTTTACCGTATTTTGATTTTGAGTGATTTATTTGCCGCAAAAATGTGGTTTCTTAGAGAGCTACGTAAATTTTACATGTATATACAGGGTGGCCCAGAAATAACGGAACGGGGTGCTTGCTAAAATGAAGACACATTATACCCGTCATAGCAATCAGTAATGTTCAATGCGTGCGCCATTGTTAGTATCCGTCCTTTTATATACACAGCTGAACGCTCACTCACAATAGCGCACGTTGGATCGTTACTCAATGCAGTATGGCGGGCATCATGAGTCTTCCGTATGGCAAGTACCCCGTTCCGTCATTTCTGGGCCACCCTGTATATCATTAACTCAATTTAGATGGAAAGTGGATTTAGCGCCTTTTGAAGGTGAGCTCTTGACACGTCTCTCTACATACAAGTGTATGCGTTCAGAAGATGTTCTTACACTAAGGCAGTAACGGAAACGAAAATAAAAACATACGTTTTGATACACCCTCTTACGTTCTATTAAATTGTTGCTTGATAAGAATGTAAACACAGTATGTCAATATTTGTAAACATATAATAATTATGTGGCTTATACTTTTTTTGGTTAAAGTACTGTTTAGATATCCAATAACAAATGTCATTTTATGTAACATATTAATAAGGGAAGGATGTCAAAAAGTAAACATTTGAAAAAAAAAGGATATTCAGAAACCATAAAGACTGAGGCTAAACAAACGCGGTCTAACCAAACAGATTCGGAAACATATACACGTGAAATTATTGATATATAAAACGTCCCTTTTTAACACTTCTGATCGTGTTCATGCGCGTTTGCGATATACACACTTTCATTTCTTACATTGGTTCTATAGATCTTAAACATTATCATTCATTGTTCATTACATCAAACTTTTTCAAATCCTGAACCGAATCTGTAAATTTGTAAAGGAAGACAAATGACATCGATTACGTGCAAGAAGGTAGTTATAAACAAAGAAAAATGTTTGACATCAACGACCTCCTAACACTCAACCGGTAATTATGTTCAACGTGACAACAGCACGGAGTACGAAGAATCACTTTACAATAATGTTCGCATCTTTCTGACTTCAGCTGAGCAGCTCGGCGAGACTACTGCGGTAGCCGCCCGCCCTGGAAACCGCATACATAAACCAGTGCCCCGTCGCAGAATGAGTTACAATTGATTAACGCGCGTTTTAACCAATCAGATTTGCGCATCTAAGGCACGTGATCTGACTTCCAATTACTGTAATCATTACTGACAATCGATTGTATCTGCAAACGGGGCCCTATCCATTTACTACACCCGCGAGCGTTGCATAACACTCAAAACGCAAAATTGCGTTTGACTTTCTACGCAAGTCACCAAAAATCAAACGCAACTTTGCGTTTAAACGCAAAGACTTGAGCTTGAAATCAAACGTAACTTGCGTTTGATATCAGACGCAACTTTGCAACGCCCCCTGAGTTGACATGTGGATAACGTGTCTTTCTGAAGGACACAAGTGCTGCGTTTGGGAACCAAACCCATGACCTTCGTAATGAAAGACCAAGGCCCGGACCTAAGGCCACGGTACCCCGATGACGTCACCTATCTGACGTCACGATATGACCCGATGTTGACCATTGCCGACCATTGGCCATCGTACTTCTACTGTCAACAGAATAATAAAGGATTCTCCGTATGAAACATGACCTATGAAGGCTAGCTTGTATAATATATAATACACCGACTTATATGGATTATATACGAATCAACGCTAACACTACGTAAAATATAGTTTTTACTTAAATAACTGTTAATTAAAAAAAATCAGCAAATAAATATCCCCTCACCACTGGTGGCTGCGTCATAAGTAAAACCCATGTCAGCCAATACACATTACATAAAAAATGATGCCATAAAAAGTAACACATATGATTAAAGCCACATTGATATGCACGTAAATACGGTTATATTTTCATACACTGTCGTCCATGACATAGTAATCGTACAATACATTATCTCTTGATAAAAGTAAACCTCGACATAGTCGTAAATGCTATTTTACATGATAGCTGATACAAATGATACATGAAATATATATATATTTATATACGATACCGAAAGACAGTAATCGAATTAAAACATTCACACACGATTCAGTATTCAGAATTATATCGGCAGTTAGAGCCAGCCTCAAACTTGCGATTCAGTGATCAATAAAATTCACAGCGATTTGTCGGCGATATCGCAGACAGTCGCAATCAAATTATCGCAGGGTGTTGCAGTTAGTTGCACAATAACAATTTGAGCATTTCAACTAAACACATAGATGCAGGTAAACACAACTGAATTTGCAGACGCAGCTAACCGCAGAAAACCGCAGGTATCCGCAGTAAGTCGCAGATAATCGCAGTTAACCGCCTACAATGTTATGAATCCGCATTAAATCGCGGAAACTCGCATGTTTGGAACTGGCTTAAGATTGAAACAGGTTCAGAAACATACAATATGTGAGTGCATCCATAGTGACAGTGAAATTAGTTATGAAAAAGAACACCTAAAAATATCAGGTTTTATGTTTTCCTATTTATGAGCAAGAGGACAAGTGTAAGGAGAATGTGAATGATAAAATGATTCGTTTTAAACTGGACATCAGATACCGACAACATCACTTAAGAATACATTAATTCATTTTATAAAGTCATAATTGAAATCAATACACATTATATAATACGCTTTTATTTCAAGGAAATGTTCCGCTTTAGAAGGAATTGATTGAATTTGATGAGCTGGTTTGTTTTATTTGTAGCAAATAAAAATGAATAGAACTCGTAAAGTAATATGCAGTTAAAATATAAAAAAATTTAATACGGTGTATATTATTGATGCTACCGCAAACAAGGTTATTAAGTTAACGTAACCGAATATGCCTTCCTTGAAAAAAAAAAGTTTAGTGCCTAAATCAGTAACTGCAACAACAACAACAACAACAAATCTACATGTTTGATATCTTCAAAGGATTTGATATGGAAATAGCCGCATAATATATTGTTTCTCTCAAAAATATTCATACAAATCAAGCTTTTTGCATACAAGCGCAAACAATGCACCAATATATCCAAAAGAGCAGACCGCTTTAGTTCACGAAAATACAATAGCAGTGTCATTCTTTCGGGTTTAAAGCATTTTCAAACAAAATTAAAAAAAATCAGTGAGATTCTGCGCTACACCTGTCCGCTAAGCTCTGTGATCGCAAGTGTACGTCATGTACCACGTAGTGAATCTATACTTATGCCCGCGGAGAACGCAAATTCAGAAAATAGGCTTTATATTGATTATTTATATTGATAGATTTGTATTGGGGTCATTAGTACCTCTACCATACTTAGCAATCGAATAACCTACTAACCTAAACTAAATCGTAGTATTTTCCTCGTTTAACTTTTTAATTTGTATTGAACAATACCCATTATTTCTTTTGAAACACTTTATGTAACAAACAGATATAAAATTCCCAATACATGTCCTTTTAACGCATAGACCCAATACAATAGTTAAAATCCGGTACAACATGAATTAGTGAACAAAACTTTTCCCCTGGAAACAAATGAATTATACAATTTCCAATTCGCATATCGAGTAGAAAACCTATATTTAATGTTATGAAGACAAGATTTCAACCACTGGGAAAATAGTCAGATGCCAATATGCGAGCACTTGTAGATTTACTCCATCATCTAATTTTAATTAGCGACCCCCTTTTTTAAAAATCAAAACGAGCATTGGAATACATTTTTAGAGAAATGGTAACTGCAGCAAATGCTGTATCACCAGTTTGACTAGTGCAGATTGCGGACAAATAAAACGGGGAAAATAGAATGAGCGAGCGCAATAAAGGGCAGGATTTGTTGATGGGAATCTAGTCCTCGCGCATTTCAATATCGCAACCTCTCAATTCCCAGAAGGGTCAACCAATATCAAGACGGAAACCAAATCGGAGAGGTGTGATATCTGGTCGGGAGCAGGGATATGAAACACTTGGGGCGTAGCCATGATGGGTAAGGGATGGGGGAGGGCTGGTAGGAGGGCTTTCATCTCAGATGTGTGCAGTTAAGTCGGGGCAGGGATTGAAACACTAAGGGGCGCAGCCACTATAGGGGGCGGGGGAGGCTCCCATCTGAGAGGTATGATCTCTGGTCGAGGGCAGGGATATGAAACACTGTTGTATACAAATCACCCAGAAAATCGAGACAGGTAGCATAATATTTTGCTACACCAATATGCAAACCGTCAGCATAGGATCTGCTCTGTTCTGGGAAGTAACAAGGGCAGCCTGACTGCAGCCGAAAATATATGATAATAATACGGGCCTCACGCGGAATTTATGTGAATAGCGCCACCTATATACGAACACGAACATAATCTATTAATTACTCATTATGTGCAATGATAGTCTTTTGAGATATGGTATGCATACAAGCATCGTTTCTGCTTCTACGTTCACCCATTTGATATGATAGAAGTATAATAGTTGTGTTGACTGTGTGGTTGTCCCCCGTGTGTACACCAGTATGTTCATATCTTCACCAGACATAATACCAGTAATAATACTACAGTACTAATAATATACTCGATGCATACAGCGCCTAATATGATTCATAATCACCTCTGAGCGCGTGGCAATGCTAGTATTGCCCCTGGTCAGATGACAAAATGCAAACGAAGCACACAATATGTGCACCATCTCTACTCCGTTTGGAGCATTCCTTCACAGCGGCTCATGAGCATCGAAAAGTTACTTCACACATAGGCTTACCAGGGATGGACACACTCGAGTCAATGGGAGGTTTTCAACTGACAGGGTGTGGAAGGGGAAGGTCTCTTCCAAATATGGGAACAAAAAGAAGCATATCATATTTTCTTCATATTAACCCGCTAATTACAGGAACTTAGTTGGTTATGTACAAAGTCTATGGAGATTTAAGAATCTTATAGGGAACAGGTTAACAGTTATGCTAAGGCCATAAAGGTATACGCACATTAATACTGGAGGGGTTGTGGATTTAGCGAGTGTCCATGTTGCACGTATTGAAACAAAAGACACGTAACTATTTGTTTCTGTATATTATCTAATACGGAATAAATGTGAGTAAAGGGACCTGCATTCCTGCACAAGGGGTGTCCTTGAACCACGGCGCTATATCGGTCCCGTCAATACATGCGGTCATTACCTTGACCTCCACCACTCACACGGTGGAGACACGTGCTCAGCAGACCCTTATAATGGTCAAGGGCTGGTATTTCACTATCAACATTATTATGCACAGTCGTGAACATATGGTTACGTATACTATCGCTGTTTACTAACACAACTATCGACCGCATTTGGAGGGTTTCATGGTCAATGGTTGTGAGTTATAAACGGCGCCATTAGAACAATCCAAGCGTCTTTACTCTCATGAACATACGAGTACGTATACTACTTCACGAACAATGATGCCAATGTATGTAGAGGGTAAGTATTGTGCGTCCATGAGACCCGCGGGTATATAATGGCCAGTACGTGACCCCACACACATTCATCGCTGCTTTACGCTCCAGCCACGAATATTTCTAAATATTTTTTTTCCGCGATCGAATTATGACTGAATACTAAAGTAGTCAGTAGGTGTTCAAATATGGCAAGGAAAAAACTACGATCACTAGCATAAATTATTATCTGCAAGTGATATTGCATTTTGTCAGGTGTACGCTACACGTTAACTATTGTCTGATAGAGGATGGGTGACCGCATCATTGCAATAACATTAACTACCTGACAATGTGTTCGTTTTAGAAGCCAGTGTTGGTTTAAATACACATGCACGGGCAATAACATTCCATTATCTGGATTCTAGACGGTTCACATTATGGAACCAAGGTACATGTTCTGTAGAAGTTTCTTCACGGGATACAAGACAATGTTCAACTCATCCAAGTTTTCATCTTGAACAAAACACCACTAGATAAGGCCTCTAAAAACTAATGATATTGATTACTCTCTTGAAATTATAATTTCAAGATGCAAGATTATCAAAGACATTTTACTTCGATGCAAACTTAAAGGAAACCTTGGAAAGCCACTTGGGCCTCGTTGGTACTAGTATAGCAAGCGCTTATCACAGACCACAACCAGAGTCAGAAAAAAATCATGTTGGCACATAATGGGTTAAATAACATGAGTTTGATGGACGCAACCTCACAACACCCCTGCTCCTCAGAGCCGTATCTTATTAGATTAGGGTGCTTGCCTCCGAGAATTACCGAGGGCTGTAAATACAAGGTCTTCATATGTTACCATCGGACTGCATCAATCAGACATTACCTAAGGCTGAGTGGCAAAAGGGCGTTAAAGGTGAAGATTTGTTTTGGTAGTGGCCCCCTTCTCAAAAAATGAGATGGAAGCTTTTATTCCCAATCATGTGAAAGATTATGTTTTAACAAATACGTTATGATACAAATTTTGACTG
>JAUELG010015213.1:0-12010 GCA_031471515.1 Dendraster excentricus | reverse complement strand
GTTGGACAAAGAAGCGTGTTTTCCTCGGGAGTTGAAAAAGTTGATTTAGCGCCTTTTGGTTGAAAGCTCTTTATTAGCTGATACGTAAAATTATTATACGTACTATGTAGTATCACCTCTTGATTTTCTTCGAATTTTTAAAGTGATACGTATATCATACATATCACCTTCTTGCATTCGTCAAGATTTTTATTTATTATTCTTCCCGATTTTGTTCGTCGCATATCTCAAGATCGAATTATCCAAATGTCATGAATTTTTCGCATGATGATAGATCATCGTCTAACTTAGAACTGGTTAGGTTTTTAGTGACGTCACATCACTATGACGTCATCAGGACGCCATTTTGTCAAATTTTGATAATCATCATATCTCAGATATGAAAAATCAATTTATATTCAAATTTCGCATCAATATTCATCACATCAATGGGCATCTTTTTAGGCTTTATTTATGCTCATACAATAAAAGACGCGCACGTACGCGTCCATTTAATGAAAATAAAAAATTTAAAAGGCTCAAAACCCTAATCCAACTAATTTACTATACGTTTCAGGCAATCTTAAGTGTTTCAAAAAAATTTGCGCGTGCGCGTCGGCGCGCGAATATTTGCGCGCGTAACGAAAATGAATAAGAAAATTGTCGTTTTTTTCACACGCGCGCACGCAAATTGGCAAAATATGGCAAAATATGGTAAAACACATTATTTTTACTCTGCCATAACTTTTTAAAAAGTCCATAAACACCCATTTTTCTTTTACTTTTCGGATATATTATGAGTTGTAGATTTGAATTCATACCTCCTTTATGCCCAGAAAATGCAATAAAGTCATCGTATAGACGGTTAAAATTGAAATTGCGCACAAGTGTGATAATTGGCTAAATTTTGTCAAACATGCCCCACTCTTAATGGCCATAACTTATTTGATACTTGGATATATCCAAATATTGTTATATATTCTGAAAGAGTATGAGTTGCACATATTTCCACATACCTAACGTTGGCCAATCAGATTATATAAAGTCATCATTGTGTACGATAAAGTAACAAAATAGTTCAACCTTGAATTACGACCTGTTCCCGTGCTCAGATCGCAAAATAAAATCGAAAACTATCCGTGTGGCGGAAACTCAGCTTTCACATACTGAAAACCGAGCAAAAATCGGCCAACGGAAATGTGAGATATTAGTAAAATAAGCCTCCATGTACAGAGGCATTTTACAGTATTTTTTTTGGAAAATTAATAAATTCCCTCTCCCTTTTGCATTAAAAGAGAATGTTATGAATAAAAGCAGTAGTTATTGTTTTAAATCATCAGTCTATCACAAAAATCGATACGTATCACCTTAATTTGTCAGATCGTGACAAATTAAAATTCTGGTGTATTTTATTGTTGTTTTCTCTGAAATGAATTATTGACCATGGTCCAATGTATTATAGCCTAATATTAAATAATGACAGTGATTAGAATGAAAAATAATGAAGGGCTTATATAAAATGAATCTCTTTATCCTTAAATTCCAGAGGATTTGTACACAAATCATAAAATTGAGGATTTCTTAGCTGACATTCAATTACAAAAGGTCACATAACTTTGCAACGGTATACCTGGACGTTACATATTTGGTCTCAAAAGTTGCGTAATATTTAATTGAAAACAAAACTCATAAAGCTGCACAGCGATACATTTGAGCGTTGTAGAATTATCACATGATATATGTCAAAGAGGGGTGGTTTCCGTTACGGACGTACGTTACGGATAGTTACGGACGTACACATTTGTACATCAAATTATTGCTTTATTAAAGACGATTGGATAACTGTAATGCACTATTTTGGTAGAGGGTCTTAAGCTTGCTTTGCATTGACATTTTCATTTTTATTGAATTGTTTATTTTTTTGAAAAATTGGAATAATGTGCTTTTTTCGTTACGGACGTACACGACAGAAATGATGTTTACATTGATGTGCAATGAAAAGTAATTAAAAGAGCCGCATTTAATTCCAGTTCAGGTTTGTCGTTTATTAGGTGTTACTCTTCATATCTATCATGGTTAGTGATTTGTCATCACCTTTTCTTATGTAAATATTTTGTAAATTGAATTATTCATTATCATGGTGATAAGAAAGTATACACTTATGTCCTCACTTTGAAAGGGTCTCTTGACCTTGACCTTGGGTAAAAATGTATTCCATTACTGATTTCTGAAAGTTCATACATTTAACCTTTCATATGATGTATTACTTGGTTTGATTTGATCATTTTGAAAAGTTGGTCTCCTGGTTGACATATTTATGGAATTGCCCTCCTTTTCAATGAAACGCAATCTGTAATTGGCTCGAAATGTTTATTCTTTATCATATAGTCTTAATATAATTTGGATAGATGCTGCAAACATGATAGACGGCCGACCGTATATCTTGGTTTTTAAAAGAATAGTGACCTAAAGATTATTTTACCTTAAACGAATGAACCTATAGATGATTAATCAAAATTCAATTTCGCCGACACCAATAATATTCCAATACGATCACACTCATAGACATTAGCAAATTAATAAGGAATAGATATTTAGAAGTATACAGTCCTTACAAAAAACAAACGTATACAACTAACGAATGGGCTTCTTGTAGTCAAATCTATTGCCAAGATAGGATGAAATATTACTTATCTGCATTCCCTTTGCAACATCAAAATATCAAGCTCGAATTTGGCAAGAGTTGGCAAAAAAGAAGTCACAAGCCTTGTCAGTCTCTTACCCTGGCAAACCGCCTGAGTTCCGGACCAGCCAGACGATGTACAGGTGCGCTGACTGCTACCCGATGTCAGGGTGTACCCCGTATCACAGGTATAGGTGCACACACTGTCGTAGTTGGTGGAGTCCGTGCAAGACACTGATCCATCACTCGGGTTCTCGAGAGCAGCAGAGCATGTAATCCCTGTCGGTAATCGAAAGACTCTTCAACAATACACACGTTATGGTACATTGCGAGCAGTACAGAATGTTGTGTGTTCCTATACATTGTTTCAAAATGTAAAACAATGTACATTTGCATTTGTTCCTGTTTTGTCATATTCAGAAGAAAAATGTTTGATATGTTTAACATGTGGAAATTATCATGATCATGTTTTTAGTTTCCAGTACGCACTTGATTTGTAAATATTGGGCTCGATCGTGGCAAATAGCAACTCCTGGATAAGGTACTTACCCTGACAAACTACCTGTGAGCCAGACCAGCCAGACGATGTGCAGGTGCGCTTACTGCTACCCGATGCCAGGGTGTACCCCGTATCACACGTGTAGGTGCAGACACTGTCGTAGTTGATGGTGTCCGTGCACGTCACAGATCCGTTGCTGGAGTTCGTGAGTGCAGGAGAACACGTTATCCCTGTAATCAAAATACTATTATCAATAATAAACACAGTCATTTGAAACATTTATATTAGTTGCAGTTTGGTTCATATTACTCAGTCAAGTCGTTTTAAATGTTGATTGCACTGAAATAATAAATTATTCTTTCAGTGCATCCAACAGTTTGTTGCACGGGTGTCTATTATTCTGTACAAACCTTATTAGTGTCATCTGCACGTGCGTTGCAAAGTATTATAATGAATTATGGAACAGTGCATTCAAACGATATCATTTTGTTTCATCATATGCAGTACAATACCGATTTGCCGTCAATTACATACCCTGACAAACTGCCTGTGAGCCGGACCAGCCAGACGACGTACAGGTGCGCTGACCGCTACCCGATGTCAGGGTGTAGCCCGTATCACAAGTGTATGTGCATACACTTTTGAAGTTGATGGTGTCCGTGCACGACATTGTGACATGATCCAGGGTTGCTAGTGCAGGTGAACATATTATGCCTGTGATTGAAATAAAATAAGCACAGCGATTTTAAAAGTTTACTTCAATAGAAAATCCGTATATAGTCTATCATCAATTAACACCGTCTGTATTATTTTAATTAATAATAGTAAAGTCCTATAATGCAGCAATTTCACATTTCCAAGGTGATCAGGACGCAGCAGACTTAAGTTTACACACAATAACAAACGAAACTTAGAACGTATATGTACATATGAACCATGTAGTATTTCCGCTTCTTCTTCTTGTTATGTTTTTCTTTTACCTCCTATTATTCTTCTTGTCGATCTGTTCTTTATTTTTGTTTTATGTGTTTTTTTCCTTTCCTTGTTCTTTGGTTTTTGTCTTCTTCTTTTAAAAAAATATTTTTCTTCTTGTTTTATTTTTCTTCATCGTCTTTTAATACATTAAGAGTGATTGTTAGATGATGTAAGATGTTATTTATATTAAAATATTATCTATGATTACTGTGAAAACAATCTGAATAGGTTTTTAAAAAGTTAAATGCACAATTTTGTATGAACATAGGCTAAAACTAATGATTTGTTTAAAATTAGTGCCCTCTGGCGTTGAACAGCTCTTTTTGGATGATAACAGTGGTTCTACTTATCGAGCATGGTAACCGTTACTCTGTTTCCGTAATGGCGTATGGTTTGGTTGCTAAAGTTAAGTTTGACCAATAATCAACTAGGGTAAACTTTTAACTATAATACAGTTGTGGTACATTGTAAGCAGCAGTAATTGGACGGATGTTCCAATCCAATTTCCGAATGTAAAACAATGTACATTTGAATTTGTTACAATTTTGTCATACTCTGTGGACAAATGTTCAATATGTTTCACATGTTTAAATTATCATAAAAGCGTTTATAGTTTCCATTACATACTTAACATCCTTATTTGTACATATTGTGCTCGATCGTGGCAAATAGCAACTCCTGGCTAGTAACTTACCCTGACAAACTGGCTGAGAGCCGGACCAGTCAGATGATGCGCAGGTGCGCTGACTGCTACCCGATGCCAGGGTGTACCCCGTATCACAGGTATAGGTGCAGACACTGTCGTAGTTGATGGAGTCCGTGCAAGACACAGATCCATCACTCGGGTTATCGGGCTCTGGAGAACATGTGATCCCTGTCATAAATTGAAAGACTCTTAAGGATTGAACATATTTTGATACAATGCGAGCAACAGTTAGTGCTCGGAGTGGTGTGTATTCCATTGCAGTTGTTTTCAAAATGCAAAACAATGCGCATTAGTAATTATAACTCTTATATCATACCAGACATATGTTTAACATGAATGTTTAACTATGTTTCATTTTCCAGTACACGATTTCCTTGTACATACTGGGCTCGCGTTTGGCAAATTATATATCCTGGATAGTTACATACCCTGACAAACTGGCTGAGAGCCGGACCAGCCAGAAGATGAACAGGCTCGCTGACTGCTACCCGATGCCAGGGCGAACCCCATATTACATGTATAGGTGCAGACACTGTCGTAGTTGGTGGTGTTCGTGCAAGTCACCGATCCATTGCTCGGGTTGACGAGATCAGGAGAACACGTTATCCCTGTAATCAAAACTGCACTTATCACAAATGCGCACAATTCTTAAAAATGTTACCATAAAAGATTATTTGTGAACAATCACCAAGTTACATTATTCTCTGCAGTGACGTACATGTAAAGCATTCAGTGTTCAAGGCATGTTTCACACCGAAACTGTACCATAGAGAGTCAAGTGCCATGCTAGAATTCCTTGATTTTTCTGGAATGAAATATTTCCAATATATGAAGTATCAGTACGGATATGCTAGACTAGAAAGTTTACAATTTGTTTTATGTATCTCTATAATACTTGTTTTGTGACTGTATTAAATATCTATAAAGGAGCCATACCACTTAATACGAAGTTTAAATCCTCAAACATATCTAAACAAATGCTCAAGTATTCCTGACTAAGCTTGCACTCCAGCAATATACATTTCCTTTATAATCTTATAATCCTATGCGAGTCCCATTTGAAGTATACATAGCGGCACCCTTTGATTATAGACATACAAACATTTAAATCAAACTTCTCAAACACGTTGTTGTTGGGGTTGATTAGTACATATAAAATCTGAATTTTGCACGACAGTTATACTAAAACTTAAAACGATAAAGTCATTAGGTCTATATCCATGAAGGTGAGTTTAGATTGCAGATTTGATTTTTAATATCTTTATTTTGTATACATTATGCACTAAAACCAAGAGTGGTCGATCTAAGAGGAATATAGATCCAATGCATAGCAAACATGAACATATTGCCTACCTTCGCACATCATAGACTCCGTGAGCATCCAGCCTTCATTACACTGACACTCGAAGGAGCCCTCCGTGTTGTGACATGATCCGTGCTGCACGTCACAGGGATACTCGGCTCCCACAAGAGAGCACTCGTCGACATCTTGATACAGATACGAAATGCGATATTGATATACTTTCAAACACTGTGTTATGGCGTTAATGAAAAGTTTACTGCCTGCACGCGATATACAAGGCATCAACATGATTTTACACAATAGTGGAGGCGCAGTGGGTTCCTTTATTCCTGGGTGCAGCCAAGAAGACTCATATTTCTGGATGTGTTACATACTCCTCTTAATAGTCATATATATTCTACATCAGTACGCTGTTTGATGCACAACATACCTCTGGGTTGCTGGTCTACCAGGCACCCAGTAATTATTTTACCAGACGCATGACAAGGAAAACGTTGGATATTCACATTTTATGCGCCCATTCTATAAAACAAATTCTGCACAGGCATATTTCGTGGATCAGTTAAAATGTAATGCACTCTTTTGACTCTAAAATGGAATAAAATCGCTTTGCTCATGCGTTAAAAACCATCCAAATATTTATCTCATGTGCCCAAATTTTACCACTCCACTCATTCTTGAGCATAAGATGTATAGAACACAAACCTGTTTCACAATTTGGTCCCGTGAAATACGATGGACAGGTGCACTCATACCAGGAAAGTGTTTCCACACACGTAGCGTTGTTCTTACATGGGTTCTTCAAACAATCTGTATTCGTTTCCAAAATGAAAGGAATCAAAATGAACAAAATTACTAAAAATACAGCGACTAATATATTTGTCTCCCTTCTTTGGTCTCCCCCTCTCTTCACAATATTCATACGTATATCTACAAGATTTTAGGTCATCCACTAGTTGGACAAGGACCCCCTCGTGACAATTTCATTATCTTTTCTTTTCCTTTAAGGAAAGATATTCATGACTCATAGAGAGAAGAAACAGACGTGGAGAGAAGGATTTCTCCTATTTCTTTATTGTCTTGTCACGTAGTTATTGTCACGGCGGGGGGGGGGGGGGTGGGGAGGGGTGTAGGAGTCCAGGTAAGAATCCTGATAACCGCCGACTGTGTGGTTTTTCAACATCAATGAAGATAAACATCTGGCAGCAATACCCTTCATCATGAAATTAATTATAAATTAAATGTAATAACCTGGTAGAGAACAGACTGCCACCGACTGTGCATCAGATATTCCCATCATAGCCCGTTCGATGGATGCCGAGACTTTCCGCTGTTTAGGAACCAGCTGTACTCGCTTCCCGCCCGGTCCAACGATGCTCCGACATGACGAACGCGTTGCTTCTTCGCAACAGACTGTTACTGAAAATAACAAGGGATAAAGTAAAACCTGTGAATAGTGACTACCATAGGGAAGTATGACAAAATAAACTGTCGACATGCGACCTCTCTAGACAGATTCATTATTGATTTTCTCTGCACGGTATAAAATTTAGTGGCCACAAAGGAGGGATGGTTGCTATAAAAAATGACGACCACGAAGTTTAGATGCAGTAGATTATTGAATAAGGTCTGGAATCATTTACTGGAGATAACAAAACACATGTGCTGTTATAGTTATATAAACATTTTCTCGCCTTGAACATTTCACATTGTTAAAGGGATCTTGCAGCAATGTCAAACGATATATCACATACCATATTTGTATTCGCATTCTCAATACAAACACACAATGCTATGTCATTTTCAAAGCACCGGGCTGATTTCAACTCTTCATTATTTTGTGTATTTCGATGGACCGGTAAAGTTTTGTTTTAAATGTCGTTCTTTTATGTCACATCTTTCTTATAACTTAAGTTTTAGTTAACATCTTTCGAAATAAAATATCCACGTCTAAAACATTTTGTATACATATACATTTTGAGAATAGTGAAATTGTAACTATTGAGTATAGCTTGAAATAGTATATGGTATAGGTTTTGGTTATCAAACTTCAGTTTTACCACACGATTACTTTCCATTTAAGCAGTGGATGTTTTACGGTAACTAACAAATATGCTATTGTCTAAATCTTCAACATCCAATGTGAATTAAACCGCTACACTGACATACTGTATTGTTGTGATCTTATTAACACTAATATTTAAGCATGGGACAAGTTTAGGCTTTTCAAATTCCGTCTTGTAAAAAACTTTTTTCTACGATCTAATTAGTAAATTATTAATCTTTCCACTAACTAGTCGTAACCACGAAATAGTAAATAAATGTCATTTTAATAAATATCCATTTAAGCTTATGGCAACTGACTATACAGGGTGGCGGGATAATTTCCAAAATATAGTTATCAATTATGTCCATCGGCTAGGGTGACTTTTCAAATAAAAAAAAAATATTCCAATGACAGTTATTTTGGTATTAAAATTAATGTTTGCTTTATGGCACTATGTCGGGTTTCCATTCTTAAAAATGTGGGGTTCCCGATAATTCATGCTCACTGCCCGATAATTCAAACTCATGGACCGTTACAGCGGAGCAGTGAGCGCGCCATATAAATCTGCATTCAGATGGGAAACCCACAGAAAAAATCTGACACAGTCTGTGGTCTCAACCTATTAAGTGCAATAGGCACGATACTTGAGCAATGTCGTGGTAAAAACGGACAAACGTGGGAGCCTGGTATGGTGTCACTCAGAGCGCCCTGAATCAAAATCTACACGACCAAAATGACTATTCATTGGATTTCTTTTTTAATAATGGGGATGATTATAATGGTACGCAAATGATTCGGTGATGGCCATATATTTTGTATTGCTTCAATTAATTGACAAAAATAGTCGCGGTGACATCCTGAATTTGTCCGGATAAGATTATACCACTTTTGTATTAAGACGCACCGATCGGGAAGAAATCAAGACAACATCTGGACAACATGGAGGTAAGTTTGACCCTATTCGGGTCAGGATGAATCCTCATAAACTCTCTTTTATGCCACGCGCTGAAAGGCACCCGGGTAAATGACGTCATGGTCGCGATATTCATATGTCGCGCCAGCTGATATCGGGAGGTGTGGGTGTTATGGTAACCTACCCGAGTGGAATGTTTGCGAATTTAAATTGATACAGTGGTCGAAAGCTCGCCGCGTATTTTGCGACCGGATACCCTACGGTTTCGCATCTACTTGTTACCCGGGTGACATCGAAATGACGATTATATTTATAAATCAAAACGCTGCATTGTATGCTACGTCACACCTTTACGTCAAAGAAGCAGGTATACTTCTATTAAAATAATATGCATCTCAAGTTCATTCCATGTCTAACAATGGCCATGTCCGGTCTTTAGAATCCCGTGCTATCTCAACTAATTACAATATTGTGGTACAGAAATATATAATTGGTTTATTTTGTTTCTTTATTACGTTCAAGTATGTTGTAATCTTTCAAATGTATCCCTACTTATATAATGATCAATTTGATTCTGACCTAGGGACAAATAATATCCGAATGTGTACACTCAATACAAGATATACAATATATACAAGATAACAATAATAATGTATCGCATGTGTAAAGCGCCTAATGCAGAACAGCTTATATTATCCCAGGTCATTTGGTAAATTTCACACGCGTAAAATCGTGTACACATTCTCAACGCAACAGGGTAATGTGTGTAAACATCAAATAAAAATACTATATCCGAGTTATGAGCAAATGTCCGTCTGATGTACATGTATTTTGTTTGTTTTATGGGGGACTTTAAGAATTACCAAATTCAAATAATTTGGCCGGCAGTTCCCTAACACTTTGTTCAGACATTTATTTCTAACGTTACAATGAATTTGACATCATTGCTATGTCCGAGGCTTAGGAAAATACCAAAAAAAAACACTCTTGAATAGTTTTTGTTGATCTTTCTGACCAGTTTCTTATACAAAATAATTAAAGAAAACTGAACAATTATAACGTGCATGGACCACGAAATAAACATAACCTACACACGTAATATCAGTTAATCCAATAATTTGATATCTCATGGTTACTTTGATTTGTAATGATTGGTCTTTATTAATAATGTAGTTATGATGATCCACACTACATTTTGTTGATACATTTGTTTTTATATATTTAAAGGGGTAGTTTAGCTTTGGTAAGGTTGAACTTAAAGGGAGGGTTGAATATTGGTCAAACTTAACTTGAGTAACCATATCGTGCACCATTACGGACAAAAGTAATATTAATAACTTCATCATGCTCGAAAAGTTTAAATATTAACAAAAAACTATGTAAAACCCATGTTATAATTAAAAAATAACCATAACGCAGAGGGCGCTGTTTTAAAATCATTGTTTTTAGCCTTTTGTCGATACAAAATTGTGCATTTAATATGTTGATTTAATATAAATATCATCAACGACTTTTAAAATACAATCTAGATTGTTTCACAATAGTTTTTGAGCATTTTTTGATTTTTCCTAAAAAGTCTGAACATGTCGCAAAGTGATGGCCCGTTACTAACTCTTTAGAAAACTATATTTATAGATATTTTAGCCATTTCTGAACGGATTTTGATCAAATAAAGTTTATTTTGTCGTGACAAAAGTATGTTATTTCGAATTCGACAGTCAATTTTGCATTATCTCGCCAAAAATTTTTTTTGGGGGGGCACTTTGGGGTATACCGATAATCAACTCTACCTTTAAAAGTAACCAAATCTAGACAGTAACATTTAACATTATAAAACTAATAGTTAAAACTCCAACATGCTTGGAAGGTATACAAAATTACAATCGACTAAGTAAAAGTAACCTATTAATATTCGAATAGAGCAGTTAAAACAAAAGAGGGCGCTTTCTATATGGGCATTGGTTTCAATCATTTCTTTACACAATCATGCATATCGTGTTTTTATTGAAATAATGATTTTTAAGGGAAATTATTCACTTTTATTCAAAAAATGCTTTTGAATTTGAGAAAAAGTGGAGACATTTCACATTATGGGGGAAAAAAAATCATCAAATTATTTGTTGACATGTGCAGAAATTGATGAAAATTTAATACATTGGATATTCTTCTTATCTGATATGTCCACAGCGTATATTGAGAAGATTTGAAGTCAAATGAACATTGCATAGCCGAGTTATGAGCAAAAACGCAAAATGACATTTACAAACTCACTCCATTCACTTTGTACATGGGTCTGAAACTACACCCGAGTTTTTTCTTGTTATAATCTGAACACGTCAATCGTACATATCTTTGTAACGAAAGGGAAATTAGAAAAACTGAAACCCGTCCCATTATTTTATTGCCAATACCTCTGCATGAGGGAACCACTAGAATTAAAATTGTATTTTTAGGATTTGGTCAAAGTTGCTAAGTCCCTTCATGCAAATGGACCTGATAATATCTTACGACATGACATTTTTTTCAAAGTCGAGTCACTCAGAACCTCTGACAATTCACTCTACAATTGACGAGGGAAGATTCTATATTCTACTCCAAGACGAACAAAAAAAGAATGTTAACAAATATACTGCATACCTGTAAACATGATAGTAAGAAAGTATGGCGTAATTTCAATATAATAACATCCATGAAGATTTCTTGATATATCTAAATGATTTGATTCATTTAATTATGATAGGAAACTGAAACAATTTCCAAACAACATAATGTTAAATAGTACGGAAGATAATGATCATCGTGGTGATAACATAAAAAAAAGGTTAAAGATACAAGCCAGACAACCTGTTTAACTTGTATATTTTCATAATGTTAACCCTATAAAGACCGAGCTATTTTGGCGTTC